>VZTT01045307.1:12105-32511 GCA_013400855.1 Buphagus erythrorhynchus
CTGAGCTTTGGCTTGGGTACTTCTGCTTGTTCCTTAAACTTACTAGCTCTTGTGACTGGACAGTGTTGTACAGAATAGATGGCTCCTTCCAAAAATCCCATTATATACTATGGATTTTCCCTCCAGATTCTACTTCCACTGAAGTCCAAGTCTTCTCTTGGACTTTCCCTGCTGGCAAGGCAATAGATCATTGCTGTCCTTTGGCTTGTTTTTGCTTGCTTGTTTATAGGTCTGGATTTCCTGACAGGCTGTACCTGTGAGAGATTTGCCCAAGCAGCAAAATCACTCCCAGGAAAAGAGTTCTTAACCACACTACTTAATAATGATCTTTGGGATGCACTGCCTGAACTGTGGATTTTAGCATGTTTATTAACAAAATGTTTCCATGAAATGGAGCTTTCGGTCTTTTTATGATGATACTTCTTGCTGGGAATGATCTTGATGCTCATTTTCTTTATGCAGAGATTGCTAATTTGGGGAGGGAGATGAGGATAGCCAAGGAGAGCTCCAAAGATCAAATCAAGGACAGGAGACAGGCCACTTGGTAGTGTAACTATAGATGCCTGTATTTTGCTGCAGTATTCAATTTGTACATCAGGCACTGCATTAAGAAATACGACACAAAAGCCACAAACCGTGTATCGTGTTTAATTCTGGCAACCTAAGTGAGCTCCGAAGTCCAAGCCCAGTAGGAGGGAACCTCTACAATGTGTCTGACATATGTTTGTTCTTATACAGCCCCTCCCTGTAATGTCACCCATAGACTCCAGCACTTGAGTGCATGGCTCACTGTTTGAGTTCAGTTTTGGAAGGTATCTACAATCCTGACAGAGGATCTTATTTCTACCACAACAGTTATTCACATTCTCTGACAGGACACAGGACAAGATGATTTCAGGCATAAATTGACTACAGGAGAGTTCAATGTGTTTATTTTGCAGCTTTATGAAGAAAATACTGATGGATTTTCAATGCCTCATCACATCTCTTCTACAGCCATATGGCTGACATTACTTTGGATCTTTAAGCAAAGAAAACTCAACTCCACTAATAGGTATGATCCAAGAAATGTTTTTTGGTGACCTTACAGGACTGCTTACATGTCAATTAAATCTCTGTAATTACTGATAAATTCTTATCTGGGGCTGAATATAATTAAGATTTCTGTTGATTATCCAAAGCCTTGGAGACCTCTTAACTTTGCACAGTGTGTTTACTCCAACTGACATAAGTCAGTTTTCTTGAGCCTATAAGGAAATCCTTCTGGTATGGGTGTTGAGTTGGTCACAAGGGTTTGATTCACAGTTGTGGAAGGTGAGGACTTCTGCCTTCCCCAGTGCAGTAAAATACAGTCTAAGTTCAAGTTTCTATACTTTGCTGTGACACTTTGTCCTTTCTGTCCATTTTTTCTTGCTAGCAGAGTCTTTGCATGCTTTCTCCATCTCTGCTGAGATTAAGCTGCTATACTTTAACAGACAATACAAGCAGCATTCAAGCCAGTAACTTAGATATGATGGGACTGCTTTGCTAACAGGATTTTTCAGGAGGATAATGGAGATATTTGTTCCAGTCTCTAACACTAAAAGTTAAAACCTACAAGTTAAAACTTTCTCTTAACTTCTCTGACTCTCAGCCACTGACAGCATACCCAAAAGTATTAGGGGTGTACAGTATGATACTACAAGTGGAGAAGATAAAACTGTGTGGCCACAGTCAAGTGCCTTTCCATTTTCATAAAATGGACAGAACCTTGTCTGATTGATTCTTTAAAGAAATGACCTAAGGAATTAGCTAAAAAATTAAGTTATACTACCTTCTGAAGTACAAGAAGGAAGTTACAGGTGGGATATAGACTGTGTCAAGTTTGGATTTTTCCTTATGTAATCAAATTCTCCCCATCAAAACTAGACTGACTCTCAAATGAATAACCTCTTACTTCAAGACCCCAGCAATAACCAGAGATAAACTGACCATTGCCACAGCACAGAAAGGGTCAAATTTCAAGACTTATTTACCACCCTGTTTCACAAACAGAGAAGGGATGCACTGAGGATTTTAAAATACTTATCAAGTATGAAGGTAATAGGAATAAATCCTCTTAAAATGTTGTGGGCCAGCCCCCACAGCTGGGATTTAGCTTTTATGTAGAAAGACCTTGGTTCAAACCCACAAACTCTTCTGAGGTCACTGCAATAAGTGCTTTAAATTTTCAAAGATAAGTAAAAAGTCAGGTTCACGGTCTGTTCTCCTTAATAAATAACAGTAATAATATGAATCATTCTCCCTTTTCTGAGTCAAAGCTTCCCAGAATCATTCCAAACTTCCCCCCTCCAGCCTTATTTTTTAACAGAAATCCCTAGTAAAGTAAAATGAGGAAATTCAGTGCTTGTTTGCAAGAAGTATTCCCTCCCACAGAGCAAGCATTTTTCCACCCTTGGAAAAACACTGCTTCCCAAAATGGGGCACTGCATTACATCAATATCCCTGTACATGAGCAGGCAGAGGCATGAATTCCCCTTGTTTCTGGAGGACAGGGCAGCCCCTCGTGTGATAAAAAAGCCTGACCCAGCAGGTGTCTATTCCCAGCTCAGGATCACCCCAGGTATGTGGTGACAGAAGTGCTGGAGCTGTGCTGCTCTCTGCCAGGGAATTGTGCAGGCCAAGTCTGCTCCACACAGGCACACACAGTCAGTCTCCTGGGAAACCTCTCCCTGCTTCAGTTCTGGTAGCATTGAAACTCTTAATGGAGTATTCGACTCAGCCTTAACATAATCAGATCAACCAGATGAAGATGTAGAAAATGGTTACCAAAAACTATTAATTTCAGTGTTTTCTCTGGCAGAAACAAAAAAAAAAGTTCTGGTAAGGCTGAAGATGTCAGGGAAAAACATCCCCAAAGGATGAGAGAGAAATTGGAGTCACAAAGGCAAACACATGGTAGAGAATCAGAAAATCCTCCACTGGGTTCCAACTCTTAAATTAACAGTATTCTGACGCACGCTGGGGAAATACAGCAGTGAGACAATCTGGTTGCTCCCTTTATGAGATGAAAACAATCTCTTCTCCTTGCTCAACCTTTCGCAATAATCCCATGAGGAATCACTCCAGCCAGGCACACACAGAGCCAGCACACCCACCCAACAAGGCTGCATAGGGCAGGTTTTCCCCACCACCAATCTCCCATGTCCAAAGGGTCAGTCCACAACCTCCCAGCTCTCCCAGGGACTGGAGTGCGTGTGGAGTCACAACTGTCAGACCTGCAAACCCACCTGCAGGACAGCATGTGGGAAGGGGAGGAAGGTTATCTTTTGATGGTAGAAAGAAATGCAAACTTTAATTGCTATATAAGCAATGCCTAGCACATGTGAGCAGAGATGATAAGGAAAATACCTATAGCAGTTCAAATTGGGTTTTAAAGAAAAAGGGCTTAATCCATTTCTAATTAAGTCCCACCAAGTAGTGAATTGACACTCTAAGAGTATGTATGCAAAAACAGCTGAGAAGCTGGATAACTCCTCTCAGCACAAGTTAGATCACTTCTGCAATCTATAACTCATCTACAGACAGCACTCACTGTGCCAAAACTCCACGTGGCCACTTTGAACTGGAAAAGAAGCCAAAAGCGGAGGACAGGCGTCCAAAGGGAACACAAAAGCAGATTCCAGCAGCTTTGCTTACGGGCTCTATTCACGCTGCTTAACCCCACACAATGCAGCCTGGCAGCCCTTGCCTGACCAAATTAGCAGCGTGTCCCTAATGAGCCTGACAGCTCAGGATGCTGCCATTAACCAAGCAGTGATGAGACTTCCCTGCTGCCTGCCCAGGTGACAGACCTGCCCCTCTCACACATGGCCACTTCCTTACAGGCAGGCTGGTGACCTGTTACAGAGGGTTGTGATTTTGGATTTTTGCAATGGTAGTTCAGTTTACAGATAACTACAGCCTTAAGCCAAAGGGCAGAGAAAGAATCCAAATCCTCCTAGATTTGCTGAAATTACTTCTGCCCATAGAACTGTGCTCAATAAAAAGCTACAGAAAGGGAATACCCCTGTATTGATCTCCACTCAGATACTGCTCAGCCAGCAGCTGTCCAGGACTGCCAGCCAAACACCATCGTGTCCTTCCTCAGGGAAGCAGCCTCGTTGCTTGGTCTGATGCTTTTTTGTAAGGACCTCCACCCCCGCAATGTCAGACACTAAAAATAAGAGCCTTCTTAAAAGCATTCTCAACGAAAAAGGAACTGATTGGTAGATCTGAGCCTTCTTGACCTCGAATTTTTTGATGGACATATGATTCAAGATGAGCTAGCACCACACTACTGAACTTCAAATCTGAGCTGTGAAGAGGCTTGGATAGAGTTGTTCAATATTTAATTACAAATTTAGTCTCCTGATATATGATGCATAGATCAGAATTCTTTGGTCTACTTCTATTCACCTCTTTCCTCATTAGTGTGTATTCAAGGGCTCTCACAAGCAAAATTTTCATAAAAACAGAACAATCAGCCTAAAGGACACTTCAAGATCAACTCTGAAAAACCTCCCTAAATGTTTACAGTGCAAATGTGGCATGGGAAGCTTTCTTCTCTAAATTAGAATTCAGCTGGGTTGATCTCTAAAGCAGTTCAGACAGAGAGTGTAACCCCAAGGTTTTTCCTAAGCTTCATCCTACAGCTGGCTCTTTCACTGAAAGATGGAGTGTTATGATACTGCACTGCAAATTCAAAAGCAGGATACAGGGCATAAGATACACATTGAAAGTGCCTGCAAGAATCAAACATAAAAGATATGGAGCACAGTGCTGCTTTCAGAGATATGAAAGATGATGAGGATATTTGTTCTATGTTAGATTATAATCTCCCAATATCAGGTCACCAGCCACAAGATTTGTGAGTGCTGTAATGACACTTTACTCACACTTTACACTTGGGTAGGAATTGCCATAAGCTATCCAAAACTGCAGCCTCTTTAACCTGGATTAGTTAAGCTGCTTTCCAGCCTGTGGTTCTTTCCTCATTATTCAAGCACTGACAGGAGGAAGGTGCACAATTTCAAGCAGGATGGAAGCTGAAACAGCTCACTGAAATCCATAGTGACTCCTGGGCATCAGAACAGGACCTGCACATCTGTGTGAAACATGGGCTCCAGTATGTCAAAGCCAAAGTTTCCAGCTCTAAGAGCCTCATTTTCCAAGAAACAAAGTTCACTGATAACAATTGCTTCTCCAGACCACGACTGCCTTTCATTCTCAAACCCTTGTTTCATCTCACTAACAAAGCAAACAGTACTTAAGCAGCCTGGAGATGTCATGCACAGAGAGTTAGGCAGTCTCATGGAGCTATTTTACAATTTAAAAAGCACTTATATTTTTACATGTCTAAATGTTATGACTTACATTAAAAAAATAAAGTCAATCAACATTTCTATCTGTTAACACTACCATTTTTTTTTTAATTTTACATTGGATATTTTTTCTTAAATTCCTTTGATCAGCAAGTTTCAAAACTAATCTGCAGTGGAATTCTGGGTGGATAAAATTCTGAACAGAATACATTTTTTGCAATTTTCCCCAACACTGACAAAACTGTGACAACAGCAAAGCATACAACTTGCTCCATTCAAATGATACTTCCGTTCAGCTTTTTTGCACACTTATTTAAGATGCTGTGAGAAAAGCTGTATAAAAAAATCCCCTGATACATAAATCCTAAGTAATATCAAAACTAAGGAAATATTCCTTCAAAGTAGAGTTCTTAAACAAACCCAAGCAAACCCTTCAGCTTCACCTATATGCAAGCTTTCTAAAGGAAGTATTACTGAAGAATCTTATCTCTTATAAACTGATCAGCAACTAAAGCTTAACAATTTAAAAAAACCCTCAAACACCAACAAAAAAGCCATCTAAAGCACTTTTGTGACCCTCTTGCACTGCTGGCTCTCCAGAGGGAGGACTGCAAACCAAACAAATCCATGAAGGCAGCAGCACACATTGGTTTCAACTGGTTTTGAAGTGTCAACTGCTTTTCAACCAAACAAAAAACCACCTTTTTTTGCTTAAGCCAACTGAACAACAGCTTGCTTTCACATAAGCTCAAATACCTTACAATAATTACAATAATAATTTGAGTCTTGATTTTAGAAGTTAAATTTCTCAGCCACATTGCTTGGGGGAGGAAGAAAGGGCAAAAGAAACCTCCAAAGCATAGATAATATTAGTAAAAAAGATATTTGGGTTCAGATTTCTCTGAGATTGTCAAAAGTATATGCGAGGCACTGACCTAACCTTACTCTTGCTGGTTTAATGCCATTTCTCAGCCTTGTTTTCTTCATCTTGCAGAGCAAGATGATATGGGAGGAGATGCAGATTTTTGTCTCAAATCTGCCACTGTGGACTTTAGGGACTTTAGACCAGAACTCACTGCTGGAGGGGAGACAGAGAGAGAAGATACATCCCACATGACTCAACCCAACACCACACAAAATGAAACCTTACTTAAGAGAGAAAAATGCAGATAGAAAGATGACTTGTTTAGCTCATCTGGTTTGTTTTCAGAGCAAAGCTTGCTTTAATTCCTGTCCATTTTACTAATTATTCCAAAGTGTACGTCTGTGCTCAGTGTTGCTAATCAAAGTGTGCAGAAACAATACCCTCTCTGCACCTAGAGCCAAATTATAGGTCTACTGTCCAGTTCATAAAGTTTAGGGTTTCTATGAATAAGCTTAATTAGGCCTTGGAGAATATCCAGGCCTCAGGACATAATTCCCATACAGAGCCTTTGAAGCAAGATTTCAGCATCATTCCTCCAGGAGACAAATGGATTCAAGTGATATGGCATCATATTTTTTTCCCCTTTAACCTGAGACAGCTTAAAATGGAACATTGTTATTGAGCAGGAACCAGTTCTTCCTTTATGTATTTTGTGTATTATGTCCTGGAATTTATCCAGATCCATCACAAGAAAGTATCCAGAAATAAAACGAGGAAAAGAGTATATGAACAGCCCCAAGCTAAAATGAATAGCACCTTATCCTTGTTTTTTTAAAAAATTCATCCCATCTACCACCAAACTGCTGGAAAAACTCTTTCTTCCCAAGCCCTCTCGTCTCCCTACCTCATCACAGGTTCCCATTCAAGGCCAGTGACTCAACACCTCAACAGGGAAAACAGTCCAGGCTGAAATTTATACCCAACAGGATGGGAGAATGTTAAGCTCATTTCAAGGAGGAAGGAAGGAAAAGCCATTAGCAGTCAGAAAGGAAGCACATTTCAATAAGGCTCTTTTGTCTTTAGAAAAGGGAAAGCAAGCTGAGAAAAGGTCTCCCCACTACACAGTTGTGCTTACATAGGCTTCTTGCTTGGAAAAATCTTTGATTTTGTCAAAAACTACACAAAAGAAGAAAAAACCTACATTGCTTAAGAAAAGAAACCTTTTGAATAACAATAACACAAATCTGTTCTGGAAGAGATCTAAATATTTGAACCTTCCAAGTAAATAGGAGGAGTCAAGGCCTGAAGGTGCCAGATAAAGAACGTTTTTCACAGGAGCAATGACTGACTGTCAGACTGGCTCTGGGTGAGTGGCTGGGCACACACTGGGGACATGGTGCTGGACCTTCTTCTCTGTCTCACAAAGAACACAAGAAACAACACCCCAGCATATCCCAGAGGTTTCTCTGGTTGCCTCTGTGAGCCCACAAAGGTACCAGCACTCTTTATCACACAACTGTCCACTCCAAAATGGAGAATTCAGCAGGGACACAGGGCAATGAGGTACTGCTGCAAAGGAGGTAAGGCTGAGCTCCCTAGGACAGGGCCTGCAGCACACCCAGAGATGTAAGACTTAGAAACCTAAATAAGTCTTTGATGCACTCTTCTTCTACTACAGTGAGCAAATCCTGGAAACAGGCAAGTGTGCAGTGCTGGGAGAAATGCCAGGCAGGTTCCTTCCTGAAATGGCATCTCCCTGAGCTGCAGGGGCTGTGGGACCATCCACTCACTGGCACGTGAGAGCTGAGGCCCTGTGCAGAAAAGCAGTGCTGTCTTGGTGTCCCTGCTTGCAGCACATGCCTGGGTAGTTTTTCCAGAGAAGTTGCAGCTCCTCCTGCAGCTGTGCCCATCCATCTGTTTCCTGCCTTTGATAAAAACTCTGCAGCCTGGCTAGACTGGATTTGAGCTTTAACAGGGATTGTTTTACTTTCCTCCAACCTTCTCCAGTGGAAATCAGATGCGTAAGCACAGCTATCTCTCAAGATCACAGCAGACAAAGGATTATGGGTCATCATATTAGCTCCATTCCATCTGAAAACTCCATGAATATGAACATTATGTACCTGTCACTGCTTGTCCCCACTGAAAAAAACCACAGTACTTTATGCCTTCATTGACAAGTTTAGGCCAAGAACAAGTTCAAAGTAACCCTGACCCAGGGCAGTCCCAAACCACCCAATGGTGGGTGGCACCAGCTCCAGCCCAGAGCACCTTTGCATGCACTGCAGACATGGCTTGGCCACGGTTTCGTGCCACCACACATAATGTGCTCTTCAGAAAAGGGTCAAACAATAGAAGATTTGTGAGATAATGTACTGGAGCAAAGCTGAGTACTTAACATTTTGAAAAATACAAGGGCCTGATGGGGCCGAGCAGAGGCACACACTGAACAAAACCGTTCAGAGGCAGACTGGAGCTGCCCACATGTCACCAGCTACCGGCCTCCGACAGGCGCGAACTGAGGCTCGATTGTGTAACGCAGATCACAGGCTTTCACCAGAAGGCTGGCAAATTGAAAAGCTCTCTTAAGTTTACAACAGTGGGGCTGTTAGCAGGAAGCACAGTTCATATGACCATCAGAGCCTTCCCAGGATGAAAAGCAACTACCTAGAAATGCAACAGAGAGTTGGGATCAGCACTCCTGTGATAGTAAAACAGATCCTAATAACATCTGCTGCCCTTTGCTTTATTTGAGGAGGCTTTTCCTCTCTATATTTCATCTGCTTTAGCTGAATAGTTTTTGACTACAGAAAGTGTTCTTAACTTACTTAGCTTTATTACAACAATTATTTAGCCTAAGAACCCATTATTCTTCAGCTATGCCCAAAACATAATATAGCTTGAGCTCGGGAAAGCAAATTCCCTTCCCAGGCCTGCTCTGAGTATTTGTAGTATGGGACTGCTGCCCAGGACCTGCTGGTGACGAAGGAGCCACATGTTCACCTAAGCAGACTGTCCCTCCCAACCTGGAGACCAGCACAGCTTCTCCATGGAGACAGCTGGGGCTGGATCTCCTGACTCCTCCACATAGGGAGCCAAAGCTGGCAGACCCAGCCCTGGCACAAGCCAGCTCTGCAACACACTCTGTGATCCTTGCCTGACACTGTGCAAAGAAGGCACCACTGATTTAAGAGCACTGTGGACTGCAACTGTGGGAATCAGGGACAGTATTTTGGCCAAGCATCTTATCTGGCTTGTTCCAACACTCCTTTTCAGGCAACTGCTACTGGCTACAGTCACAGACAGGATATAGGACTAGGTGAATGCAGCACAGCTGAACTCATAGTTGCAAAAGAGCCCTGTAAGAGGAAATACATATCAACATAGATTAAGTTTTTTAGGTGTCATACTGGGAATAATTTGGCTGCAGAACTTTGGCAACAAGGGTAGAGTCGCATGCTGCGACTTCCAGACCTGCATGCCTGACAGAGCTCCTCAGTTGAACAGCAATTCTCATCAAGAGCCTCTCTGGTCATTCACTGTGAAATATTCTGTTCAGAGGAAAACCTATTTTCAAGTTAAAGCAGGGGTTTTTAATTTAAAATTATTTTTAAACCTATTGCTTTTTGGCCTAAAGCCAGCAGACAAAATTCCATTTATATTTATAGATCAGATTACCTCTTCATCATTCACGCATCCATCTGTTTAAAAGGTGCACTTTTCATTTATACCTTCTGAGGGAAAAAAAACCCAAACAAACCCCAAGCCTTTTAATATCTTCAAAGCCTTTCAATGACTGGAAGTGAAATAAACAGCACCCACTTGTGCATAACTTAATTTCATTGCCATTTGTCATATAAGCCTCCATTCTGTAACTACAATAACTTAGATGACAGTAAGAAGTAAGGACTTGTACAGAAACCTGTAGAAATATGAAGAAGCCTGCAGAAAGATGAATAAACCTGGGGTGGGTTTGGGCCATCTGATTCTGAATGGATGGGGAATGCAGCTCCTGCCAACACCCTGCTCGCTTCCCACGCTGCCACAGTTCCCTTCTGCCATGGCTTAACACCACAACACAGGCTGTAAAACCCAAACTAGGAAAAAAAGAACAGGCCAACACACCTCTGTACAGCTAACAATCACTTAACAAACACTACCTTGGATGGATGCTACAATCAGTGAGTTTTAAGATTTGGGTTTATTTTTAGGGTTTTTTTTTAATAAAAGCCTGTCATCTGTCTCAGAGACAGATATGTAATGCAAGTTCATGTCACAGATAACAAAAAATGTTTGGATAGTTCTCTCTTCAGGTATACTCACAAACAAGAACAGTGTATCAGCATCTCTTCACCCAATCCTTCCCCTTTGCAGTTATCTCAAAGTAGTTCAACCTGCAGAAATCCAAACTTTAGTATCTGCTGATACAGTAAGCAAGAGGGAAATATGTCTAAAATGGAAATGTTGATTACCAAAGCCATTCATGCTTTGGGCCAGATTTTGGCAGCTTAAATGCTGGACCAAATGTTCCCCTACTGCCCCTGTTTCAGCCCTGGCACAGCCCCATTGGAGCAGAACAGCCCTGAGCCAAATTCCCGAGAGCCAGTTCCCCACTACAACCCTTCCCAGAACTATTGTCATTCCCCCTTACCCAGGCAGATTAAAGAGAATAACACTGATATAAAGGAAAATATTTACTTAATGCTGTAATCTCAGCAATGATTGTTCTGGAAGGAGCAGTGATAACAAATGCCTGTTTTGCAGAGTGGCCCTGGAAGCCACACCTGCACTCTGAGCACACCTGCCAGCAGCTGCAGATGCTTAGTCACCTCCTCAGCACGGCAAACAACCCAGCAGCCTCGTCTGCGCCTGCCTCTGACTTCACTTGCAAAGTTACAGATGTGCCTACTCAAAAGCACCCTTTACAGGCAGCTCCTCACTACATTACAGCCCCTTTACACCTTCTGAATAATTCTAGCTGCCTGTACAGCAGGGATGTTATTTGTTATCCCCTCCTTAGGGATTACACTTGAATTACTTTGCTGTATATTATCCTTTACCCAAATATTCAAAAATCACGCTGACTGCTTGTCTGTGCAGGAAGTAAGAGCTTCAGCTGTATCAAAGGGGAGGAAAAATCCAAGCTGTGTCTACAGTGAACCTCCTCTAACATCCCTCCCCCCCACCTTGTACTGTGCAATTTCAATGTCAGCACTACTGTAGTTCAGCCAGACTGCCAAAGCCTACTTAAAAACTGAGCAACAGAGATTAGAGATGGAGTGGCTCAAAAATGAAGTTAAGCAAAACCTTTATGCATTTATCAGAAAATGATAGGCTTCATAGTCCATGAGGATATTACTTGGAAAACAATATGCAACTGTGATGAATTTCCTTAAGCTTCTGCAAGCACAGGTCTGTACAAAATGGGATTAATTTAAAACCTTATCAGCAAAAATTCATATGGCTCAGTTCATGGATCCTGCTTTACAGGGTTAAAATTTAAGCTATCTGGTATACTATGGAGGAAAAAATTGTTTTTATAACCACACTTATGATTCTCAGAGCACAATTCTGCCCTTGAGCAGAGGTTTGCTATTTCATTGTTAATAATGAAACCCTAAAGGAAAAGCTCAAAGGAACTAAAAGGAAAAAGAAGAAATCTCAAACTATTTTTTTTGTATTTAAGTCTTCTGCTGACATTGCCATTTCCCCAAAATAAATATTTATTACACTCCTTAAGCAAAATAATATTTAATCCATGGTTCAGTTTTGAGATAATACTAGTATACTATAGGTTTTAGTTCCAGCCTTGTTTTCTTGAGGTACAAGCCGTAGGTGAGAACACCCTGAACAAGTGTTTCTTTTGCTGCCAATGTAGAAAACAAAGCTTGGGCATCCTGGGGGACTTTTTTCAAGTGCAGTGAGCCACATGCCTGTTTCTACAGTGATATGACAGCAATGGCCTCTCCCATCACTCAGAGAGGCAGATCCATGAAGCAGCAGCTTGTGTTCATGGGCCATCAACTGGATTAATCCTGCTGTGAGCAGATGGCTCTCCCTCACCTTACAGCATGGAGGCTGTGATAAAGACATCAGTCATGGATAATTCAAGTTATCAGAAGCTCCATCAGAAGCACGTAAAGGGTGCTGACTGCACACCAGCTGGCTTCAGGAAGTGGGTTTTGACTTGAGTTTGCACAATTTTGATTTCAAACCAGCCTTTTCCAATTTTGCAGAAGGCTAGCAAAGGTTAGTAGAGGCAGATTAAGATTAGTAAGGATGGATTCATGCAAAACCAAAAGAGACTTGATTTTAAACTCCATTACATTCTTCCCACAGTGTAACAGATTCTTCTTTCGAAATTACAGTAAAGTGATATAAATTTGCAAAGAGGGAAGCCCTTGAATATTCTGAAGCTTCCTCAGTATTATCTTTTAAGCAGAAAAGTTACCTCATCAAATCAGTTCTATTTCTCCTCCCAAACCCTCAGTGTGTGATGTTAACAGTGTGATCCTCTTCCCAAGATACTGGGTCCTGGGAAGCTGCTGCAACAGCCACTGAACTTGAGAATCTAAAGCAAGAGATCAAGCTGAAATCTGCAGTAGCCCCAGTTTAATTTTTGATTACGAGGCCAGGCCAGTTTCTCCACTGAAGGGATTCAAGAATTTATGAAATGCACGTTAAGTTTAGCTAAACTGTGATGAGCATTCCTATCTGGGAACATTAATTAACAACATCTCTTTCCACTCAAGAAACTAGACTTATGAATCAAAGTATAAACAATGACAGCAAACACTGTCATTCCCAGAGATGCTGACCTCTGACAGGCACTTGGAACACAGAAGCACAATTACAAGAGTCACCAATGTCTTGATGGAAGCCAGCAGCCTGTGCTCTATTTGAAACACTTTCCTCACCCAACACTTAATACATCAGCTCGAAATTTTCCAGTCTGTTTGCAGTTTTTAACAGAATTAACTGATACTCAGCCTGTAATGAGTTCATTTTCAAATGTAAATCTCACTGGATGCAATTCTCCATGGTTCCCAGAAGAAATAACTCCTAACTTCATGCCTTGGCCACTGGAACCTTGTTTGTCCAAAACCAGTGTTGGACTGAAACTGAGAAATTTGCATAGGTTTCTATTAAAGGACAGGAATGTAACTAATGGCAATCTCAAGGTGTTTATGATACCAATATTCAAACAAACCTGATTTCAGAATTTGAAATCACAGGTTTGGCTGGTAAAGTTGATTGAGTACTTCAGAATTTCAAGGCACGTGACTTACACCACATGATATTCCGACTACAAATTTGGCTCATGTCAATAAAGCACATGCTAAATGGATTAAGGGTTGGCTAACTGACAGATCTCAAAGTAGCTGACAGCATAAAGTCACTGGGGAATGAAATTGCTTTAGTTTGGTTTTGCATTAATCAGAGTTAGCCAAATGCTCATGCAGATACATAAAAATGCTGAAGTCTAGATATAACCAATTCCTTGGAAGAAATGTTCTGTTAACACATAGATTGGTAGAATGAAATAAAAAATAAAAGTATAAAGAAGAAAGAAAAATGTGCACACATTCAGTTGACATCAGTTAAAACAGGCAAAGCCAGAGACCACGTGTGTTACCTCTGGTAACACAGAGCACAAGCAACTGCTCCAGGAAAGAGGATGTCTTGAAGAACTTCAGCATCCTGGCAGGTGAGTGACTCAGGAGCAGCCACTGCCACAGTACAATGAATAAATGACTCACAGAGCCTTCAGCTTTCTGAAACAAGGGAACAGAAAGTCAGGACGTGATTCAGTGGCACCACTCAAGTATTACATTCAAATCTTAGTATCCAAATGTTTAAATTTGCATTGGAAAATTGAAGGTGGCAGAAAAGAAGCCACCATGAAAAAAACTCTGAGCGCTGAAACAAAAGGTTTCTATAGGAGACTTTAAACACTCTCTCTGTTGGGAAGTGACAATTATAAACAGCAAGAAGTAATCCTGATGCTACAGGACTCTTTACCCAGGAGGGAGAGCACAGTGGGGCTCAGTCCCAGAAGCTGCTGCACAGTTCAAGTAAGACAAATTAGAAATATGATACCAATTTATGGATAAGGCCAATTAGTTACTGGAAGAAAACAAGAAGTAAAATGGCAAATACTTCACTTGGTAGCTTCAGATCAAAACTATCAGCTTTTCAGAAAAAATTATTTTAATCAACATATAGTAATGCCCATGGGTGAGAGACAGTGAGACAAGATAATTGTTCTTTTTAGCTGTACCTTTTCTACATCTGTGCCAGATCCTGCAGAGACTTTCACATATACTTGTGGGCATGCACACCTGTATCATTCTAGTAAGGGTTGGCTATGAAGTAAACATTGAGTTACTTCAATATTAAATTTGAGAGTGGAGAAAGAAAAGGACGTAATTCAAGGCTATGATGAGATGGACAGAAACATTAAGTAATTAAATTGACATTTTCTAGCCAAAATTAGCACTTGGGAATACTGAATCAGTATTACAATCTCCCCTGAACACTATAGGGGACAAGAAGGTATTAAAGCTAGTTTGATATTATATATACATTTATATAATCTTGCAGTCATTCCCTGAGACTCTTATCACACTGTACCTTTAAACATGAAGTTAAAGAGCTATGTTTTCCAAATTTCACATGCATTTCGAAAGCTTCCTGTACCACAGCCTCTCAATTATGTATTGTATGCCTACAATTAAGTATTAAAACAAGTAAGAATGAAACAGGAAGGGAAGCAAAAGCTATGAAGAAAAAAAAACCAGCAAAACTACCTGCACTCATTCAAAAACAACACTGCAAGGCAACTTTTATGTTTAGACTACTGGGCCTCAAATTTCCATTATGTGAAGTTTCAATTCATAATTCAGGAGCCAGTAGACAGGTTTTATTTGCAGCTGAGCTAAGTACTAGCCTCTTCTTGGATTAGATCCAAACTCTAAAAAGGGCAAGAAGGCCATCTCTAAGAAGGCAAAAAGACGTTTAATCCATTCAGGAGCTTTCAAGACCTGTCAATATTAAAGACCATCACATGTTCCTTGTCCAAGGCTCATCCAACATGATCCCCTAAGGAGTAATGGAAAAGTTTAAGACCCAAACCTACTAAACTGGAATATTTACAAAGGAAAAAAAATTAAAAGTTTAATGGAGAGATTATTCCACTCATATCTACCCTGGATATTCAGATACAAAACACTGATTCCTTTATTTTCTTATTAAATCAGGAGTGGACTCATCATCCAGTTAGAAACAGATGCACTAGGATTATGTCAATGTTTTTATTGCTCCTGAAGCTCTAACGTCAAAAGATAAAGTGACCCCGTATGTGTGTCTGTGCAAGCATTTGTAACATCAGGTTTTTTAAATTCATGGATGTTAAAGTCAAGAAATTTTAGAAATTCACATTAATCAAGGAGGGAGGAAGAGCAGTGAACCAACAGCAAACTCAGAAACTATTTATGGTAAAAACATTATTATTTATTTATAGCACCAAGCTTAACTAGTTTATTTGTAATTTCAGATGTTCAAACTGGTCGCATTTGCACAACTGAAATCTAGAGATCACCCTAGAAACTCAGATATTAGATAGATGGTAGAGTCAATCATTTACAGTCTTAAACCTTGTATACACAAGTCCCAATTCATTCTTTTTCACATTCACTCATGCCTTTCAAACCAGAAAACAGAATCTCTGGCTAAGACATAGACAGCTTTGCAAAGTTAAAGATAAAACCAAACATTTTGTTTCCAAGGTGGTGTGCAATGAACCTCTGATCATCTCCCTGCACAGCTTCCAGTTCTCCTTCAAAATATGAGTGTGATGAAGCAGTCTCCCATTTCCACAGATATTCTCTGACACATAAGCATGATGGAGGAAAAAGCCATTTGCCAAAGCTGCTTCCCCTGAGAAAGTCCAAGGGCTAGTGGAGCGTGGCTGACAGGAGTGATGTGCAGCCATCAGTCCTCGAGTGAAGGGAGGCAACATGAATGCTTTGTTTGGAAATTGCAGCCCTCGTCCTCCTTGGCCCAAGCACGATGCATTACAGCAGTCCAGTCATGCAGGATCCCCCTCCTTCCTCTCCTGAGAGGATTTTCAAAATTCTTAAGAAAATAACACTTGTTTGATACCAGAGCACGAGCTCAGCAGGCTCAGCCTCCTGTCTCTGACAGCAGCCAACAGCAGATGCTTAGGAAAAAAACCCTAAGAACTACTCATTCATCACTTCTTATCTATTCCAGCATTCTTGTGCCACTGACAGTAAAACTCAGGGCAGACAGAGCCAGCAAGCTCATAATTTAGCACCAAAAGTAAAATGTTCCATTCTCATTCAAAGCAAGACATCTGAGCTATCAGAAATTTGAAGAGTTCAAGACACAAGATGAAGGGCAGGTACATCTATCAACTGTGCTTTTGGTTGAATGCACGTTTTTCATAGTGCTGGATTTGATGACCCATGAAGTTCCTCCCTGCAATAATATCAAATCAAACAGCACTTTGTTTTCTTTGACTTCAAGCAGTGAGATGAGCCCCAAAGAAAAACAACCCAAGGATCACAGCTGTATTTCAGAGGAAATTAGTTTCAGGTTTGAGGTAGTCTCCTCTCTGTCATTTGGTCTCATTTGACATGCTCAGGTATTTCTTGTAGCTCTTTCCATTATTTTAGAGATATATGTGTATACAGTTCATATATAAAGAGAAAAATCTAAGTAAAGATGACCTGTCCACACTGGTCAATTCACTGGTCAGCTCCTGCCAAATGATGTGCAACAGCTAAATGCTGCTGCTTCCTCCTGAGCAGAAATGTTCGTGTCACCCTTCCATTTCAGAAAGAGCAATGCTGTTCCAGGCTTCCATCTCTCTTCTCAAACGTGAAAACTGACCAATGAATTCAGAAATTATTCAGCTGACAGGGCAACTGCAGGAAGCAGTCTAAATAGAGTTAATAGCCTTATACAGTATTCAGATTCAATCTGGGCATCTTTGGTTGAAATACCAAAAATAGTAAGGAGAGATAAGAAGTTGCTCAATAGTAATGTCTTTTTAAAAGCAGGAACTAGGAATGTAACATTTGCAGATATCTGTGAAGCTGGGAAATACCAATATCTGAATCATCCAGGCAGCATGCAAGCTCTAACTGTAACATTCAGTAGTTTTCAGCACTAGACCTCTGGCAGGTCAGTTCTTACCATGAGACAGGACCCACCCAGACACAGCTTGCCCTTAGTAAACCGTTTCAAACCTGGCCTCACAGTATATTAACAGTTTCTATTGTCTTTTAAGGTCAATTTTGGTTTAATCTCTTCTGCAGAGTCAGATTATTAGAACTTGCTCAAGAAACATTTTTCATTAAAAAAACAGAAACCATAACTAGGCTTCCTACAATAACACCACACAGCATGCCCAGGTATTCACATCTGTAGTTTTCACTTCTTATGCAATTATGTAGTCTGCTTTTTGTGTTAGTAATTAGGCAATTTTACCATTCTATTGCATTTTATATAAGGGCCATTTATGTAAGGTCTAATCTCACTAAGTGTCAGAACTAAAAGCTCATTGTTCTCAGGCAGGAAGGCAATAAAATGATCCCAGCAGAAAAGGCCTCCGGGGTCAATTGCCAGGGGCCACTAAGCAAGCACCTCCAGGCTCTCCACACACCTGAAACAAAGCTGTGCCCTGGAAATGGGTCTCCTTACCAGGGAAACTGTGCAAGGAGGTCAGAAAGCAATGGCTGCCTCAGGACCTCAGGTTATCACTTCAGCAGATGCTATTTCTGTTCTTCTCTTCTGTTCTTTTCACTGAGATGAAAGCAGTTGATGGAGACACTGATTAAGCCTACAGACATTTTGTACCAGTTACTATCACAGGTCATTGTTCTTAGATTTATGGCACATGCGCAGTAATACAGAGACACTGACAAACTGTATCAAAGAAACAAAAGTCATTGTTAGTGAAGCCCATGATGAAGCAGGATCAGCCATTTTTCTAGACATGCAAATTAAAAAAAAAAATCCTTCTTTCTGTTGTGAAATAGGACACTATTTAACAATTAATTTAACCAAATACTTTCCAGCTCAGGAGAGAAGTCGTGTAGGAATCAGGCACTCAGAGTCTACTTTAGCTTACAGCTCAGCAAGTCAGGTGTAGGTGTGGAGGGAAGTTTGAAATCAGATGTCTACTTGTTTAGATACCTCACTGTAACCTATATTTAGGCATTCCTAAAAGTCTCAAATACCCACAGACACTGAGCACTCAATCTTGCCTTTCACTGCTTTCCTGCCAACACACAAGGCACAGCCGATATGACCTCCAGAGCTGCTGCTTATGGTGTCAGTCTTGCACAGTGGAAGTGAGAAGCAGCTGTAAATAGTCCAATATGTTGTCTCCCATTATCAAAAGCCGAGGCACACCCTCCATTCCCTTTGAGCATCCCTGTTGGCAAAAAAAATGGCCTTGGAGAACAACATCATTTTGTAGAGTCAACTAGGAAATAAAATAATCCCCATGTGATGAAACCTTGCATTAAGAATCTTTCCCACCTCCAAATCTACATCTCAAGCACCAACACCACACATATTTCAGAGCACACATCAGCTGTTGTACAGAGAATTCAGGCTCAGTCTCCTAGCAGCACCACTATTAATAGAATCTGTTTAGATTAATCTTCAATTTCAACCTTACCGAACTCTGTGGACTGAATTCCAAAAGCCAGGATTATTTAGCTATCCATAACAAATTTTTCCTCCTCAGTTTTCTGGAATTGATGTACGTAATGTCAGAGTAAGTCCAAACAACAACATCCTCAATAAGTGGCTGATCAGTCCAAAAGACTGGAATAAGAATATTTCACCTTCATTACAGATTAAGTGGCCCACAAGGGCTTGTGTTTTTGTCAATGTGTCTGTTCTATGGTAGAGATGTTTAGGAATTGTATAGTTCTACAGAGGTACTTCTAGAATTAAAGCAACTCTAATGCTAGCGTGATGCCTTTGAAATTAAAAATATACACATGCTGACATGTTTTCAAACTTGTCAGTTCCCATCTGGAGCTGCATTCACTCATCTCTGCCTTCAGCTTTAAAAGGAGCGCTGTTCGTGGAACCGCAAATGGAAAAGCACTGTGTGCACAACCCTGGGCCACACAGCCCAGGGATGGGATCCATTTGAAAAGTGCAGCAGAGACAGCAATTGCAGCTGTGTCACACTGACAGGGACTAACAGAAGTCTGACCTCCTTCTGCCCAGGCTCACAGACAAAACTCTCTTCCAACTGCTCTCTAATGCTCCCAACTCCCAGAAGGATGTGCTCCAAGCTGCAATGGCTTTTAGGTCTTTGGGAAGCAGAGTTCAGTTGAGAGGTACTAACTCCAAACAGCCAGTTTCTACTTAATAAACAATTACAACACATACACACAGCTGCTTCTTTCCCGCCATGGTTTTAAAGCACTCAAGCCACTACAAAGCCTTCATTCCTTACAGCCTAAGTGTCTATCCCTCAGCTTAACCACTTACATACTGCTCAAAACTGTCTGTAACATCTCTGTTTTGGGTGCTTCCCCTGTTCTACCACACCACTTATGGCAGCTAAAAATATACAGAGATATTACTGTTCTCTGAAAGAATCTCAGAGCTGCCTCTTACCTGCAGTCAAGCATGCTGGAGACGAACACAGATCTTGTCTTGGCAGCAGTTTTGCTTACTAAGCTACTTTTACTCCTCCTACAAAGAAAGGGTTTCTTTCTCCCACTCCTCTTGTATCCTGAACCTTGAAACACTGGTACCCTTTGTGTCAGTGTCACCATGACCCGGGAGCCTCTAAACCACCAGATTCTGACCATTGGTATCTGTTGGTGCAACTGACTTTCATTGCATTGCTTCTTACTCAGATGGATTTTTCATTATATCTGCAGTACTTTGTCCATCTTCAAATCTCACCTACTGCATCTGTTATACCCATAATGACACCCTCATGGCTCTCTTTGGTGCCTTACATCCACTGAGCATAGCACAGTTCTTTAGGGCAAGGATTATGTACTGCTTAGCATATTCTATCTCTTATTAGGCACAGGATAAATTATGATTATATTTAACAAGGGACATTGTCAAATTCAGGCCCTCAAAATTTTAGACCCTTTTTAAATGATCATGAACTTTCAAGTCCAATGA
>VZTT01045309.1:3438-28259 GCA_013400855.1 Buphagus erythrorhynchus
GGGTAAAAACACATAGGGTGAGACTTCTGACTCTGCTTCTTTCCAAAACACTTTGAAACAACTGCCCCGGAGTATGGCCTTCACTTTCATTTTTACATCATTACTGTACCGATTCAGACCTTCCACCAGAGCTCAGCAGACCTCAGTCCTCCGAAAAGCCTTTGACGTTGAATACCAACAAGCATCCAAAACACATCTCCAATTAGAAGTCTTTTAACTTTTGTCTATTTAGCAGCTTTTAAGCATGTACTCCTCTGCTGTTTCTTAAACAGAACTATAGTGATTGCAAGGGGCATGATGTAGGTTGAAAAAAATCCAACCAAACAAAAAAACCCAATTATATGCATAACAGGGTTATTTCTCCTTGTATATACAAGTCAATAAAATGCATCCTTATAAAGATTTAATGATGTAATACCACAGTCCTGCTTTGAAAATCTGGTATCACTAAAGTTTTTGGGGATTTTTTTTAAAAGAAGAAAAACTTCGGTTTTAATCACTCTTCTATGAGGTTAAGTGGAATGGTTGTCTTCAAGTAGAACAATATCAGGGAGTTTTTTTTTGTTTTCTCAAACAATCCTCTAATTCTCAAACAAGGTAGTAAATATCAGAGACAGAATGTAATTCCTGCATTGTAGAGTTGTGTGAGAAAACTGTTAAGTATTTTATTTAGCAACACCTAAGATTCTCAGTGCAGTCTAACTGTAAGTAGAATACCTCAACACTTGAACTTCATTTCCAGTTTGGTGTGGTAACTGGAATTTCTACCAGCAAAGTTTAAAAAGTCGACATTGATTTTGCTTAGAAAGTAGTGTTTTGTAACTAACTTTAGAATTCACTTTGTAAGTGAACTCTACTTCATTGTTTTGAAAATAAATTATTTTTGAACATACTTCTTTTTCCAAACATATGCTGTAAATTACATATTTCAAGTCTTCAATGTGACAGCACTCAAAGTTACATAAATTATCATGATGAAGGGTGCAATTAAAATCAATAAGCAGTTTCAAATAGCATACAAATCATTAGGTAACTGAAATAAGACTTGTTAAACAATCATTCACTTGCTCTAAAGGACTGCCACACTATAATTAGCAATATACTTTCCTTTTATAAAATAGAAGAACAACATTCAGATGTATATAGGATAACATATCTTCCTATAGAAGAAAAAAGGAAAGCACGTTTTGAAAATGTGCTGATATATACGCTTCATTTCAAATACACAGTATTTGTATACGTATAACAGAAGTGTTAGCATGGAAGGGAATAGAGAATTCTTTCAAACAGAAGGAGATATAAATTGTGTATTATGCTTTTGGAGCAGTATAGCAGAGGCCAACCCCTGCCCTCCCCAGCAGCTTTTCACGATTTTGAACTATATTTTACTTAAAAAAGTAAAAGAACTCTTCGAGCTTTTCGAGAAACAACTTTCTCAGTTCAGAAGTTAAGCTTCTTTTAAAAAACCCATGTATATCTACCAGAAATTATTTATTCAATCTCAGAGAGAAACAAGAAAATGTAACAAGCTATTACTTCTTCATACTCTCAGTACTTACCTTCTGATCCTGGTAAGGGTTGGGGGTTCCAGCAGACCAGGTGAGGTACAGTAACAGGTTACAGTTATGAAGATGAAATCATTCAGCAGCTCTAGAACTGGTCTTGGTAACATAAAGGGCAACTACCCTCACTGGGACAGCAGGTATCATTTTGGAGGCTGATCTCGTGACTTGTTTTGGAAATGACTTGCTCTCTCAAAGGCCATTCTTAACTTATTACCATACAATATTGCAGTAGCAATGAAGTGCAGAATAAACCAGCATCCTGAGTGCTATTCCAGAGGAAGATACATGGTACTCTTACTCATGCTGTACAGTGAGTGTCCTCTTGCTATAGAAGAGCTGTTCCCACTGGAATAAATCAGAGTACTACCAAATACTGACTTTAACATCCAAGTACTGGCCTACCGAAGCCTATTGGTATTCGTAGAAGTCTTCAAGCAGATGTGTAAAATTCTATTGAGAAACAAAAATTGGTAGTCTAAATCTACTCTTACATTAGCATATTCAAGTATAGAACTACATTTAGAAATTTTATAAAAGTTATCAGATTTCAGAATGGTAACCTGATATACCTGTTTTATCCGTTAGTAAATAAACTAATCGTCCCAACTCTTCTGGTATGGTGCTAGTTCGAACAACTGTTCCAGGAATATTGTCATCTTTCATAATCATCCACCCATAGGCTGCCTTACCCATGTCCAAGTTGACACGTAAACTGCAAAGGAAATTTATACCATAATCAGTGTGAATATTAGGCAAAGTGAAAGTTATAACCATAAAAATAACACTAGAACCTCTTTTTAGTATATCTGAAAAAAGAAAGATCTTAAATCTATGTGCACCAAAATTTTGTAACAATGCTTTTTTTTATGTGTTTGCAGAGTACATACCACAGGCTTCATCCCAGACTTTTAGAAGAAATGGCAACACAAACAAATGCAGTGTCATGCATTCTGCAGGAGACAGATTCCAACATTTTGTGAAGACTCTTGACATACTTACATTACTAATCTTATACAGGTGGGTAATGTATAGCAAGAACAGATCACTATTCAAGTCACAGTTTTTATCTACTAAAAAACCCAAACACTACCTATGTTCTCTTTATGACATGAATTACAAATATTTTTGTATCTTTTCAAGTCACTGGGTTTTTTTGTTTGTTTTGTGTTTGTTTTTTGTTTTTTAAACAAAACAACATAATTTCTTTAGGCTAGTACAACTATATTTGTCAATTTCTCTTTCCCAAAAAATCAATGATATTTTTGTCCTTCCCAAAATGTAGAAAAAGAGGGTCCAGTGCAAAAAGAGAAAAGTGCTGAAGCTGCTGAAAATGCACCCTCATGATAGCATGTTGGCATGAAGTAATCTTTGGGTCACTTTCTAATAGAAAATATTCCATTTGCATCAAGTTTTACTGCTTATACATAGAAGTCCAAAATCAAAAGTATCTTTTTCCAGTTCACTCTGTGCATTCATTTTCTAATATTTCCATGTCTACATCATATAAGAACTAAGATGCACCTTGTATTTTATGTTACAGTAAAAAAGTCTTTACTCATTTAATCACATTGCTCTTCTCCATAATAAAATGCTCCAACACAAAACCCTGAACCTTGTTCTAAACCATTAAAATGCTACCTTCCTTTAGCTACTCATCATGTTCCTGCTGCCACGTCAGAGGAGCAGTGACTAAGAAACAGGCATGTGTTGATTTCTCTTGACTTTGCTCTTAACAGAAATACTGAAAAAACAGGTAGGACAGTAGCTATGTGAACTACTGAGGTGACTTGGTCTGTNAACACTGATCTCTTCTCTGTGTTGATCAGTGACAGGACCTGAGGAAATGGCCTGATTTCTGTAAGGGGAGTTTTGGGTATTAGAAAAAGGCTCTTCACCTGAAGCATCGTTGGGCACTGGCACAGGGTCCCCAGGGAAACTGTCACAGCACCAGCCTGACAGATTTCAGGGTGTGTTTGGACAATGCTCTCAGGCACTGCTGTGACTCCTGAGGACGGTCCTGTGCAGGACCAGAAGATGGACTCGATGATCCTTATGAGTCCCTCCCAGTTCAGCACATTCTGTGGTTCTGTGAACTATTTGTAGCTAAGTTGCCAACACAAGCAACAGGTTTACAGTAATGTAACTCTTAGAACTGTTCAAAGGTCAAAATAGTGCTAATGTACTTCAGACATTTTTTTGTAACAGTTCTGACATCATCCTGACTTAAATGCGTAACAAATAGAGCAGCTACCAGGAATTTTCATCTGTCCTCTTTGAATCACAGCAACAGACTGTGAATTACCTGAGGTAACAGTGGAGGCAACAGTGAGTCACAATCAGCACTATCCTATAAAGAAGAGATGCATTTAACTAGAATTGTGAGAGCATCTGAAATTTTGACACACAATGAAAAAAAAATTCTGCATCTCCTACCTCCTGAATTTGTACAGAAGACAAAACATGTTGCAGCATAAAAAGAAATCTAGGTTTTAGATACAAGATCTACCATTTAGGATGGTATTTTGTGCTTTAACTACATCTTATTTTCCTACCAAAATCGTCATTATCTGAAAATCACCCTTCTCTCTGTTGATATACCCCAATTAGTCCTGCAATATCTTCCCTAATTTCATCTGTCTTCAGACATGCTAATAAATGTAAATAAAGGACAGACAACAGAAGGAGGACTCTACAGATCCTTTTTACTGAATGCTAGAATATAGTGAGAAAAATACTGGAAGTAACTTGCCTCACACTGGTTAACTATAGTTCTACCTTATCTTACTCAATCTGGAGCCAGTACTGTGCTAACTTCCTTCTTATTATGCCTGTCTGTTAACTTTCAGAGTGAATATAAAAACCAAAGCAACACACATCACACTGAAACCAAAGGAACAGCAAAAGATTCACTCCTCTTAGGGATGCAAACCCGCTAGTTAGGCACTCAAGTACAAAGGATGCCATCTAACTTGACAAGAGAAACACGAACACACTTTATAAAACAGATGGACATTTGCTCTAGCCAAGAGCAAGTGGATTAACTGCATGATGAAAGCTGCTCACCACCCCACTTCAAAGAGGCATTTAGGCTATATTTTTTTTTGTGGCTGGACTACCAAGACAGGAATTCTGAGATGGACACTGTTTAAGTATTTCAGTCTCAGGTACATGGCAGACAAACAGAGACATCCACATGGCTGCTCTACCAACAGAGATCTACAAAGTTCTTCAGATAGGAAAAACTGTGCTTCAGTAAGCTAAAATCAGAAAAGTCTCTCAAAACTGAAGTGCAGTGTGCATCTTCTTGCACCTTTTATAAGCACGTGTATTACCTGGTTTTGATGTTGTAAACACTCTGTGCATTTAACTATATATAATATATTATATTTAACTATAATATACTTGAATATAATTGAAAGGTAAGAAAAAAAGAGAAAAGAAAATAAGACTCCAACTTCTCTTGGTGAGCAGCAAGGAGAAATCCATATTTCAAAGCATTAAGGCATTTTAGGAATTACTCTAGCTTTCCAGCATGCACTGCTAAGTAGAACAACATGTACCCCCTTCATGCTGGTGGACCTAATAGAATGCTGGCACTGCTGGTCTGTAGAGAAATTATGTCTCCCCAATGACTAGGACAGTCCAAGACAGCTTTCTGGCATACAGAAAGATATAGGGTACATGTTTGAATTGTTAAGATGAATAAAGAATTAAGCAAGAGTAAAAATGAGTGCTATAAATTAATTTTTTAATATTAATTCTAAAATTGTACACTGTGTCCTTCTCTGACTTCCTTCACTTGGTGCTTTTTGTCTTAGAGGAAATCTTTATCTTTGCAATCATTGTAGCTATTGCTTAGCACATTATGGAAACTGATGCAATACTAAAAATTATGATGGCCTATTAATAGTGAGTTTGCTTTTGAAACTAGAAACCTCTCCAACAGAGCTTCACAGGAACAGATAAAAATACTTCACTGAAAAGTCCAAGAATTTTTACGTAATAAAACAAGGAGACACCAAGCTTACTCAAAATAAAGCTAGTTTCAGTGCCTGGTAATATTAACTATCATTTCTGATAATTTCTTTGCAGACTTTAGGAAACTTCATTATATAACCAAAACATTTTAAATTCACCAGTTTTCAAATCCTTCTCAATTTAATCCAATTAAACAAACTCCAAACACATCAGTTACTCATGAAAACACACAGAACAACATCCAAGGTAGCATTAGCAACTGTTGCATTAGTAACACTAATTTTTAGCAAACCAATTAACATGCAAGATTTAGGCAGAGCATGTTAATATAGGAATTTGAAGGCTGTTGCAGAGAATGAGCATATTTAGCAAACACAGTAATACAATGTTTCTTGTCTCTCCACCTCAGCACTAGTTACCCTAGAGCAGGCAATCCTAAGGCTATTTTTATTCAACTTGGGGATTTATTCCATTAAGAGCCAGGGTGGCATTCTCTGCAATTCAACTTCAGAACAAATAAATAACACATTTCAGAATCCACACTGCTTTAAACTACATGTTAAAAACAAACAGTTCTGCTCTTATTCCCTCAAAAACACCACCAGTGTTTTAGATTTAACATTCTTATTTACAGGACTTCTAAATGTCTTCCTTTTTCACAGATTGATGTAAGGTCCCCTTCTAAAGGTGTTTGATTTGGGCTTTTTTGTCAAAAGGACAAATTTGCCAATAAACAAGAGTGTTCACTAAGAAAGTTTGCCAAATACATTTAGAAACTCAAGAAACATTCTACCACTCATAACTCAGTGAAAAGCAATCAAAACCTAATGAAGTTAGCAAGGACAATTTTGTGAACAAAGTGATATTGTGCCAAATAAAATTCAAGTATGACTTTGACTAAAAATTAGATGGTAGATTTTTCTCTAACTTCCTGAGCAGTTCTGTGTATGTAAGAGTTTTGTAACCAAAAACCCAAAGCCCTGCCAAAACTCCAGATACAGTATGAGTATCCAAAGTAGTATCTGCTTTTTAAAATAAATGAAGAAATTGAGATGTAGTCTTTTTATTTTCAGGACTTCCTTCTCAGTGAAAATGATACTGAAATATTGGATATTTGACCCAAATGATATTTGGGTCCCAATATTATCCAAAACTGTACCAAATCCACTATGGTTACATCCCCTAACCTTCTTAACATATCCCTGCCTTCTTGAAACAGCCATAAACTATACACTGATATATGCATTATCCAAAATCTAGAAAAAAATGGAATAACTTTTAAATTATTGGTCAAGAAACAACCAAAAATATTTTAAATTCAACATGCCTGGGAAGTTCAATCTTCACAGAAACTGATTTTTTTGGAGCCTAGTAACTGGTATTAACTGGCACAAAACAAATAAAAACAGAACAAAACTGAAGTTACTTCATTTAAGCACAATCTTATATAAAGATCTAAGCAAATAAAAATCAACCTATAATTTCCCCATCTTTCATATTTTATTTGATGAGAAAACCAGAATATTCCTTTGTGTTTTGTCCACTATATATTTTTTATTTAGGTTTTTTGCTATCTGTTTGGCACTCCCAAGATGACCCTCAGAACTGCGTTCCTGTTTGCTTCATAAATGCTCTCACTACTTCTCTTGCACTAATTCTAAATTTTGTCTATTATGTGAGCATATAAAAGAAAATTAAGAAAGGTACACATAGCATTTTGCATGAAACCCTGGGAGTGAATATATACTTTAAAGGGAACTGAACCCCACACATTTATGATTAAATATTTGTGGCAAAAATGATGTGTATCAACTCTGTATTGCTATAGCAACTGCGGCACACACAGTTTTTCAAGGGCCAAATGCAACCAAGATACAGATAATTACATGTTGTAACACAGATAGAACTTAAAAATCCAGGAGGAAATTTAGGGAATAATTGATGAAAAAAATAATCTGTGAATTCTTACATGCTTAAAACACAGAAGAATGCAAAAAAAAAAAAAAAGAAAACAAAAAAAAAACCAACCAACAAACCACATGTCCACATGTCAAACAAGCACCTTTGCCTAAGAGATGTAGCATGTGCAGCTCAGAGTGATAGTGATTAAAAACATTTCTTTGTTATTATCACATTTAACAGGTCAGATACCGTCTTTCATTTGGCCTCTTATACAAAGGTGACAATATTGACATTAGAGGTCAAACACAAATAATTTTTAAATCATGGGGTGGTTTTTTGTATATTCAACAGAAATTCAGCATTATTTGCTGTAATACCATAGGTTTAAAACCTAGGAGCAAAACAGGCAGTGTTGCAAGATTTGAAAGAAGGAAGATTTACTTCAGACCGATTTAAAAAGTGATTTCTTTTTTAGACTGATTGTGCTCAGTATTGTGGCCAGTCCTGTTTTATAATATCTGTAATAATGATCTGGATGAGAGGATCAAGCACCCGCTGAATAAGTTTGTGGAGGACACCAAGTTGGGTGGGAGTGTTGATCCACTGGAGAGAAGGAAGGACCTACAGATGAGTCTGGGCAGGCTGGGTCAATGGGCAGAGGCCAATTGTATGAGGGTCAGCAAGGCCAAGTGCCAGGTCCTGCCCTGGGGTCACAGCAACCCCAGGCACTCCACAGGCTGGGGACAGAGAGGCTGGAAAGCTGCCCAGCAGAAAAGGACCTGGGGCTGCTGGTTGGCAGATGTTGAACATGAGCCAGCATGCTCAGGTGGCCAAGAAGGCCAATGGCCCTGGCCTGCATCAGCAATGGTGTGGCCAGCAGGAGCAGGGCAGTGACTGTCCCACTGTACCCAGCACTGGTGAGGCCACACCTCGAGTGCTGTGCTCAGTTTTGAGCCCCTCACTACAAGAATGACACTGAGGGGCTGGAGCATGTCCAGAGAAGGGGAATGGAGCTGAGGAAGGGTTTGGAGCACAAGTCCTGCAAGGAGGAGCTGAGAAAGCTGGGGGTGTTTAGCCTGAAGAATAGGAGGCTCAGGATAGCTCTCTACAAATACCTGAAAGGAAGCTGTAGCCAGGTAGGGGTCAGTCTCAAGAGGAAACAGCTTCAAGTCACACCAGGGGAACTCTAGATTGGATATTAGGAAAAATTTCCTTTTGGGAACTGTTGTCAAGCATTGGAACTAGCTGCCTAGGGAAGTGGTAGAGTCTAGATCGCTGAAAGTATTTTAAAGGATCCACAGATCTGACTAGCACTTAGGGAAAGGTTTTAGTGGTGGACTTGGTAGTGCTGGGTTAATAGTTGGACTTGATGATCTTAAAAGTCTCCTCTAATCTAAATATTTTTATGATTGTGGGCTTTTTCTATGTAGCATGAATATCAGACATTTGAGAAACACAAAGCTTGCTCAGGCAGTAGTACAGCACCACACTGGACAGTGTAAGACAGTCTTAGCACAAGAGAGACACACCATAACTTCTGCTGCAAAATTAATTAGTAAAATGTCATGAAGCATCACAATGTTTTTCAGTCTCTATAAAGATTGCATTATATATCCTTATATGGTATTAAAGCACAATACACTAAATGTGTATTAAACCACTTGCTCACTTGCTTAAGTCACTTCATAAGCAGCTCTTCAGCTCTTCCACGCTGAAACATTTGCATCATATTTCTAATATATATTCTGTCTCTCTGAGACTTCATATACTGTATTCTTACATCTATAGATTATACAGATTAGAGCTCCAACACAGCAGAAACTACAGTATGAGTGAAAGCAGCATAGCTGCTTGCTGCCGTTAGACAGTCTGCGTATGTGTGAGTTCCCTGGATCTCAAGAAAACACAGAAATTCATATCTGTAGGATCTGGGATTTGAGTGGCTATTAATGAATTTCAGACATAAGACCTCCTAGCAGTGTTTTCCTCACTGCTCCTGAGAACAGACTGACATTACTTGGAGGATTTGATTTAAGTGCTTCTCTTAAAGACCCAGAAAAAAAACCCAGCCAGGAACTATGTAGTGCTCAAAAACTTTACTACTTAAGTGTAAGGCAGCTCCTTCCAGTCACTTGGGACAGCTTCTTCTGGCAGAACAGCTCAGTGACTAGGAGCCTCGGCGCATCCAAAGGAAAGGACAAGAGACATTTCAGCTTCTGTTCACACTAAAACTAAAGGATCCTTCTAAAACGATGGCTGATTAAGCCCCTGTCAATCCAGCTTTAAACTGCTACTGAATATAGAGTCTGGGTGATACACATTTTTAATACATCCCCAGTCAACATCTTATAATTTTATGGTAAATCCTCTACAGTTCTTAACAGCTAAGCAGAAGCACGTACAGCTACAAGACTCACACGTCTGTACGTGAGGCAGCAATTTCACCAAACATTGTTTGGCTAAACTTAAATTATCTTGAAAAACTTTCATGGCTACATGATTTATTTATTTATTTATTTATTTAAACAAAACCCAAACGTACAGAAGACCTCAACACAAAGTGCAACTAACTTTGCCTTTCAAGGTGGTGCAGACAACTGGACAATGAATGAACAAAGTCCATTGGTGGTGGAGGCGATCCAGTTTGTGGGGCAGTGCTATCACTAAGTCTTTTCTTTGGCCGGGGCTTTCTGAACCATTTTCTACGGTGAGCTGATAAAGACATGTTAGTGCTCAAGGCCAGGGAAAAGAACAGAATCATTTTGTGACAAAGCTCTCTAACAGCCTTAACATCTTTCCTGCACCCATATACACACGCATTGGAATTTTCATCTCTGCAGTAGTTGGTATCTTGCATCCCATATTGATTAAATCTCTTCTATTCTCTTGCACTTAAAATTAAATATCTTCCCTCACACAGAGTGCTGGCTTTTCATTAGCATGACTGTTATTGCCCTCTGACCCTTGTCATTCAGAAAACAGACAATCCAAAAAATACAAGTTGTTCAACAAAAGCACCTTATTAAAAAAGTAAAGGCGACATCACAGACTTAAGAACTTCCACAGTGGTATCACAAAGAGAAGCAGCATGGAGATACCTGAGGACACATGCTCCCTGTTAGCTTGCTATGTGACAACTGCATTAGGTGATACAGTCTAGTTGGCTAGAGCCAACTAGAAAAAAAGCCTAAAAATGCTGAGGAACATGGAAAAACTCAGAAAATGCATGAAGATAATCCTGGAGAGAATTACAGTCTGTCAAGGACTTGTTTTATATCCTCCTTCCCTGATAAATCTTAAGAAATTAAAATAGATTGAATTTATAGGGCAGCAGATTACCTATGGAGGCTCCCTAGGCTATGGTTTCTCCATATGGAAAAAGAAAACATCAATGACAGAAACACTTTTAAGGGCCAAATGTTTCTGGGAGTGTGGGGATGTTCAAAACATTTTGTGCATAACGATTCTAACTTACAAACACTATTTAGAGATGGACTAAGCTTTCAATATATGTTTATTACTACTTTTTCTCTATTTTTCTTGATTCCTTGTACACCACAGAACAAGTGCAATGTTGGGGGCTGATTTTTTGGAGGTGAGGGGTGGGTAAGTGTTGCTTGTTAGGATGGTTTTTATTTTACTGCACTGTTGGGTTTCTTTTTACAGTTGTTTTATGTTTATACTTCTTTAGTCTTCCATACCCCACAGTAATACCCTGCACAAAGTGAAGTAACATTGATATAGACAAGTATTTAGGATACAGCTGAATCACAAGGAACCAGCTTCTTTCTGAAGCACCTGAAAAGTTCCTCTTCCTATTAACTGTACAAGAGGCTGCACAGAGATCAGTTAAACTCTACTAACTCTATAATCATCTTCCTGATGGTCTTCACCAAACACGTCTAGCCATGAAAAACTATTTTTATTGTATACCTGGAAGTTCCCTTGCTCTGCAAACCAAAAGTCAAACAGCAATTAGAAACTTCCTGAATTCTCTAAAACTCAGTCAAGTAATACATTTCATTGTGTGTGCCTGAGTCCAGATATGCTTTGCTTCTACCAGTGAATCCTAATCTCTGATGTTTCATTTGCGTCTCTAAGTTCATTATTTCCCTCATATAGCTATTTTAAAAATAATGGGGGGATACAACAATTTGGCGCTTCAATGTCATTTGCTTTGTAATTTTCATCTTTGAGAGTTTACACTCAAAATACAGCCTAAAAATTAAGTCATTTCCATGCTTAACATGCAGAAGAGAGGAAGGGAAGTGTAGTCATATTTGAGCACCAGCATGATTGAGTTGGTCATTTTGCTGACAGTGTGGGAAGCAACCCTGTATTTATGAAGATCCCGGCTGAAGAAAATTTGGTAAAGAAACAGATAAAACTCTACAGAGGAAAACATTCTCTGATAAATTCCTGTCTGATGAACTAAACCAATCATATTCTCTAATACTCTTAGTTTTTATATTATCTTCCACAAACAATTGTAAATTGGATTAGATGCATGCTAGAAATTATTTTTGGAGAAAAGCTATGCCACAACTACTCCACTAAACAACTCTTACATTGAAAATGAGCTGCTCAGTGAACATGTTTTTTCAATGGCTTATGTTGAACTTTCAATATAGAGTAAAATTTACTTACAACACCTATACGGCCTTAATCCTCTTGCATCCAGCAACAAAGATTAAACTGGTTAAAAGTTATCCTTTAGTTAGAAGTGATCCTTTATATCCTTAGCACTTTTTCTCCTCCCCTGGAAGTTTTAAAGTGCATCTCTCAGTAAAACGTTGACTTAACAATTTGAACGGAGGCCTTTTTGCCTCTACACATGGATAAATTGCTTAATAGTCAGTAACTGTGTGTGTGGGGAGGGTGGCAACATGACTGAACAGCATCATACAAGCAGTAAAGGAGTGATGACAATGACAGTGTTTAGCAAAAGATATCCCAAAATTGTGGTTCCAGCAGATTTGCCAGAACGTTCTCCTTCAACTTCCCACAGAATCAGTTTCTCTTGCAACACAGAAGTACTATAAAAATAAAGTCCTTTAAGTTATAAAATGTTAAGATAGAGGCTTCCTGAGTATCCCATATGTCAAAAATGATACAATTGCCTTCACACAGACATGTACTTAAAAAATGCGATCACAGTAACGTGTAAGTAATGTAAGCTTAGATTAAAAGGCCTAATGAAATCCTCCTGTTATTTTTCTTCTCTTTACTATGTGAACTTAAATATTGTGTGCATGCCTGAGGGGACAGGTCTTAAATCTAGCTACAGTTGAGATGTTGCTAACTCTGGCTGATCACTGGGCTTACTGAATGATGTATCTCAAACTGAACAGTTCTAAAGAGGATCTAAAATTAACAATTACCTTAATCTAAACACTGGGTATTTTAACAGGAAACAGTATTTCCATTTTGCAAAGGCAATACCCGTGCAAAGAAAATAATTCATTTCAGAGTCAGTGTTCTCACTTCTGTGTCCACAGAAGACTTGATTACACACATGGATATTATTTCGCGTTCCAGTTTATCTGCAATTTGAATATACAGTACTCATGCTTAATGAATTAATTAATTCAGGGCAAGTCTCTACTTGGTTACACATGTTAAAACGCCTCTCATTGTAAAAGAGCACTTACATTATTCAGCCATCCAATTTAAATTAATCATTATTGGGGTAAAATGTCTGTATTTTAACCAGATAAATGGAATATTTTTAGTATTTAAGGCATTAAAAATAAAATTCCATAATGCATCTAGCAGTTCATTGAATTGCATGCTTCCTGAAACCACTTTCTCATATACCAACATTGTATCCTTATTAATACATTTATGCTAGCAAAGGATTAGATAACCTGATTACTCCAGCAAGATGAACATTATACAGAAAAAATACAACAGTATTGTTTTCTTTATAGTGATCCTTCAAGAATCAGCAGATTTGTTGGCACCTTCTCATTCAGCTTCCTGATAAGATCAATTTCCTTTGCAGTGAGAAGCAAGTATAAGTTTCAAGAAATCCACATACAGTGAAATTAGACAACTGTATTTTGCTTTCATTCTTATACATACCTGATTGGGATGATATAGGAAAACAGGAGGAGGAACCGGAAAAGGTTGCGATACCATGGGCCTACAAATCCTTGCAAAGTTACCATAACAACTGATAGTGCAACTAAAGCCAAAAACAGGGCTTTGGTCAGTTGATTCAGCTCCAGGTCCAGCAAGCCAACCTGGAGGAAGAAAAAGAAATCAAGTTACTCATGAGTTTTTCTTAAATTTATGCTTCTGCAGTACAAACAATAAGTGATTATTTGCTTTGGTTATTCCTCCCTATTAAAAATCCATGCACTTGTAACAATTAACTGAACTTTGATAATTGCATTGATTATTATTCCAATGATTGCACACAAAAGATGTTCCCTGGTTTTGTAGCATCAACAATTCCCAGAACCAATGTGAACTGTCCCAGCCAAGCCTTTTGAATGCTTTCAAGTCTGACACATCCCTTCTCCATTCCTTGTTCTAGGACAGAAACACAGAAGGGCAAGGAGGAAAGACAATTACAGATGAACAAATGAACAGGGACAATTTTCTTCTGATATGCATGCAGCAAAAATACTGGCACTGTGTATTATATTTGTAGGGAGCTCATTGACTGCTAGAAGATCAAATCCCTGTTAGATTCAAGAACTAACAGCACATTTGATGGAGCCTTTGACTTCTCATTCATGTGACAAGTGCACTGAGACTTGTCACTATGCTCTCACCCCAATCTGTAAATCTGAACTAATGCCACAGAAATTATTTTTAATTCTAGAAAGCTTTCACTTTTCCAATATAACAATAAAAAACAACAATCAAGTGGAATATCCATTCTCAAAGCAGTATAGTTAAACAGCTTCAACTTCACATGAATAAGAAGGTATTTGATTTAGAAACATTTTAAGTAAAACATTAGGAGAAGCTATCTTTTATCCACTGTTTCTCATGAAAAAAATATATTTAAGCTATGTAACTAAGACTCTCACCATTTCAATAATGTATGATGTGAGCTAGGGTATTTTTACTCCACTTTTTGGGATGCTCTAGTAGTCAGTAAAATATGTGGGAAAATTATGTCAGGAAGAGTTTCCTAGGCCCCATCACAGATGCCTCTTTTATCCCCAAGTCTTGCCATTAAGACCAGTAAAACACAACACTTCCTTAGATAACAAACAGTCTGCAAAAGAAGCACTTTAAATATAGTTCTTAAAAATTCCAGCAATCTTGCTTACACATGGGCTGTCCCTTCCCTAGAGAACCAGGCAGCTGAAGACCACAGCGGCTGATTTATCAGCTGCATTTAAAAAGCAGCACAACGAGGACAAATATCTTGCAATTTCCGCTGCTTCAACTACTACATAGTTTATGCTTGAATTATTGAGAAAAATAGGTTTTTTGGATTAAAATGAAGAAAAATGAAGCCAGGGAAGTAGAGCATGTTTCAAAGCCCAGATCTTTTTGCGTTGACAAAGGCAGCCTAAGTTTCAGGCCTCGCTGAGGATCAGATGAAGTCATTATTCATTCAGTCAGGGAAAAAAGACTCAATTACCTCAACCTAAAGATGCTATCAATGAATGCAAAGTGCATATTTTACTCTATTCATCCAAATCCCATTAAAAAGTGAAAGGAATGATTTAATCTGGCCTTCTAGAGTTGGTCTTTTTTTGTAATAAAATAAAGAATCACTGTCTTGCAATATGCATAACTACTACCTCACACTTTTTTCCCTGCATCATGGTAGTGAAAGCCTATCTCTCCCCTCTCCACCCCCATAAAAAACACCACCTCAGAACAGAAACGAATAAAGAGCTTCTTTGGAAAGAATGCCACTTTTAGGACAGAAACATTAAATTTAGTCCACTGCACACTGATATGTATCTAACTCAAAGCATTAATACCTTTCTAATTGATGAAGAGAGATGTGAATTTAAGTTTGGGACCCAACAAAAATGTGTTTGGAGAAGTATTATGACAATAAAAAAGTTGATGCTGAAAATTTTTTCACACAATAAATCTTTTGGTCAAGAATATTTGATTTGCTACTACTAATGCCATTCTTTTTAATTTAGATCATGCTATTTGCTATAGTAAATTTTATTATTTTTATTTGCTATAGTAAGTGAAGACAATTGCAAAATCCTACTTAAGAAGGCAGACAAAGAAGGTTTTAATAGAAATGCATTCTCCATTTCTCAAAAACTAGTTAGTCCAATGTACTAAAAGATACTTAATTAGTTTAATTCTGTGCCTTTCCACTTAAACAATTTCTGCAGTCAACTAATGAAACACTGTTGAACTATCCAGATAAATTTCATGCAAAAATTCACTAACATTCTCTAAAATTCATCTGAATATTGGAAAAGTGAATAAACTTCATTTTAACTATACTGTGATTTTATCAAAGCATTTGTAAAATATGCCATCTTATGAAAGCTATTTCTTTTCTTTGGAAAATAGTAACTAGAATAACTATGAAAATATTAGAAATAGATGAATTAAGAATTGGAGTAATTTTCCATGTTTATTGCTATTTCCCATATTAGTAAAACAAATTTCCTTCTACTTGTCATAATATTTGTTCTATTTGAAACAACTTAACAAAATTAAACACACCAGTGGAAATTTTAATCTCCAAGGGAAAATTTGTATGTAACGTCTAAGAAAACCACAATAGTTTTGCAAAGGGCTGCTCTACGATAATGAAAATGCACACAATAATTGCCTGTATAATTTAAAATGCTACTAATGGCAACAACTGCAAATCCATTTAGCTCCTCTTTAATTTATGCACAGAGTTTTAAATAGCTAATGGTTCTCAATAAAGTAATGGCTTATACCATCAATTGTTGACTTGCATGGTAAAAAGCTGACAAGTTTTTAAAATACTTCATTTCTTGAATGAGGGAATGATTCAAAGTCTATACTTCACATTTTGGGCCACAAGGTATAATTCATTATCTTATAAGAAAAAATTTAATTAAAAAGTTGAAAACAACAAGAACTCTTCTGTTTACTGAAATACAATCTGAACAACAATATTGCTGCTCCTGCCCCAGATGCTTAAATTTTAGGAAAGGTTATCTTCTGCAGCTATTATTGTAGCAACAGAACAATTCTTTTAGCACTATAAGATGTATATTACTTTGAAAATGAGAACTTCTAAAATGCTAGAATACTGAAATGCAAAATTTGATAATTAAATGTTATAAAATGGCAAAGATTTCTCAAAATGGTCTCGTGCAGCCATTTTTTATTCAATTACAGTTTAAAGTGCATTAGAAATAATTGCTCATGAATAGCCTTTAAGTGCCCCACTTTAATATTATTGAAGTATTAAGGCACAGTCTTAGGACAGACTTCCCCCTGCAACCAAATTCCTCCACAAAGGTAATTATATTTCAGTAATCAGCCTGGTTCTGCACTGCCAAACAGTACATTGACTACAATGAAATTTCATGGTATGCATGGTTGAGAGGGACTTGGGTTTTAATTTGCATCATAAACATAAAAATTTTCTTTCCTATTCTTAATACATGCTCTGAAATTAATTTATTAAGCCTTGAATACTAGTATATTATACATGTTTCCATTAACTGCAGCTTACACTTAGGTGTAAGAGGTATGTAACAGTAAATATTTAAAAATACTAAAATTCAAATAATACATCTTTCAGCTGCAGGATGACAAAAACAAGATTTGCCTAACAAAAATGATTAGTAGCATTCCACCATTTATAAAAAAAATTATATGGATTATACTACACAGTCAGCTGCACTTATCCAAACCCCCATGACTTTCTTCAATAATCGGTTAAACCCTCCCTATAGTCCCTAGAAATAACAGATTAGTAATCTGTGTTTAAAGGCTAAATAAAGCGACACATCCTTATCTACCTACCTTAATCTTTGACACTAAAACCAAAAAAAACAACTTTGGAATCTGTAAATGTTTCTTCTTTCTTAAGTCTCCTAATTCCTATGATTCAAAGTCTTGACTGCTCAGCACTCCAGGTAACCACATTAAGCTAATATAACTATGAATCAAAACAACTAAATTCAGGTTTAGCAAGCATCTTGCCTTAATTCCCTGTACTCAAGCAATGGTCTGCACAAATATGTTTCTCTATAAACTTGACTGGATTAATGTTAAACCTACCAAATCTTGCATACAGTATGGTACACTGTTTAATCAATATCTTTCACATTCTTTTAATCAGTAAATTCAAAGGTGGGAAAAGCAAAGAAAACACAAAAATATATAAAGCAACCATTTACTAAAAAATGTAATCGCCCTGCTTTTTCTGATATCAATTTTCAAACATAGTCTCATCACTAGTTTAGCTGCAAGAGCAACAATGAAACCTTGAAAACATTTTCTGAAGCACTAACAACCTTTTACAGGTTTTATTAATTTTAGAATTGAGCAATAATGCAGGGGGAGGACTGCTCTACTTAAGTTCATAAAACCGAAATAAACTTTACTTATTTAGTCCACTCCATTTGACTTAGGCAGAAGTAATTAGCAGAAAATAGTTAATTTGATTACAATAACATTTTCTGTCTTACCTTTGGCAAAAAACATATTCATCTTTCATGAAACTGAACCTTTGAGCAAAGTGAAATATTTGGTATCATGTTAATATTGCAATTTTATGGAACTGAATTACATCATTTCTACACTGATTTCAACAAATAATTTTAGATAGTGTCGATTGTATCCTCAATGAAGCAAATTACAATTACTTCTCTGTATTCTTACATAAATCAGTCCATCTTCTATGCATAGGCATTGAAAACAGCAGAAATTTTAAAACTGAAGAAGAAATACAGGTCACTGTCCAATGAAAGAGAAGCTCAAGTACATTTTGTAGTGTTTTGATGCATATTTAAAACCAGAGGTTTAACTGCTCTTAAAAGCAGAATACTTTTAATATACTTTGAAATTACCCTTCTGACTTGCCTGGTTTTACTTTAACACACTATTCATAAATTAATATTTATGATTTTAAAAATAAACTAATCACTTAGGAATCAGAATTCCCTTTTGTAAATAGAAATATCTAAAATGTTAAAGAAAAAAAAAAAAAAGAAAGACTCATCCCATTCTTTCTCCCTCTTCCTCATTTATTCATCCATTTTATATCATTCCCTTTTCCAGACTCAACATCATCTGAGTCTGGATACTCACATCGAAGCTCAAGAGTCCTCTGCAAGATTTTAGAGGTGCTTAGCTCTGTCTAGCTGTCTACTGCAATAAAAACTCTAAGTGAGCTATTTCCACAACTGCATTTCAGTAGGGCTCAGTTGTCTGAAATAAGCCACTCGTTTTGTCAAATGCTATCACAGATTTCATAACCTTCCTAAGTGTGTCTTCTTATTCAACTGTATCCTGGTTTACCTGAATGCAAACGATTTACTCTATTTGTAATAACACGTTCCGTTTCACATGATCTCAATGAGAGAAACTGAACACGACTCATTCTTAATATCCTGCTGACTATAAATCTGGCTTTCATTAACCCTTTTGCGGTGTGGTAAACTACTCTAGTGTGCCCAAATATTCTTCAGTCTGGCGTTTGTTCTTAGAACGAGTCCTTACGCAGAGCAATGGAGCCAAGCGGCGGGTACCTGGCTTCTGCAGCGGCTGGCCCGAAGGCGGCAGGGGAGGCTGGGGCGGGCAGGGCTGCAGTGCGCGCTTCGCCCAGCAGAGGGCGGCCGCGCCCGCGTGTGCCGCACCGAGCCTGCCCGCCACCCCCGCGGCCGGCGAGGAGCGCTCCGCGTCCATCTCTCGGCTTTGACACTTCGGATTGTGCGCTCACACCGCTCCAGTTCCTCTGAGCAAAACGCTACACTTCATACACCTTGATCCAGTCACAGTCTGGCACATTAAGGCAGCAGCAGTCAGATGCTGTGCGACCGACCGCTCTCCGACTTGGCTAAGTGTTTGTCACGAACGCCAATGATTAGAACGTGGACAGAGCACATTAAGAAATCGAAAAGGTTAACATCCATACAGCGACTGTGCTGTGTTACAAACATACTCTCCCCTCCTATTAAAAGCTACCAGCTGAAAACATCTTCTCAAGATCACCCATCAAATTCAGAATAATTGCTTCAGCAATCTAAGGTAAGTAGTCCTACTGGAAACTTCAACAACCAAAAGCATTCACACAGTGAAAGTAATTCACTGGTGGTTTTTTTGTTTTTTTTCAATTAAAAAAAAATCTAGGTACACAGCACAGAAGACATTCAGAGTTTCTAAGCACTCACAGTCCTCTTTTTATCTGATCAATATTGCTAAGACATGGAATTCTCAGGGGTGGGGGAACAGCAGGATTTAAAGGTGCTTGATTTTACATTGGAACACTATCTTCAGATTTATATTTCATATGTAGCTTTCACATGTGCTTGTTATATCTTCTTTAAGCTTGGCCATCAGCTTCAGCTCAAGACTCTTCTATGGATGCTGTCATGTAATCAGGTCTTTCAAGGGTCAGAATACAGAATAAGCAGCTTTACACATTACACACTATTATTAAAACACTCAATGGAGATGGCATTTTTCAAAATCTGAGTAGGTTAAAAAACCATGATTTATTCTCTCACAGATTAAGATAATTAACTGTACCAAAATAAATGCAAAATTAGCACGGAGAACTAGTTCCAAAACTTTTGTGTAGAATTTGCATATATATAAATAAATGCAAAAAACTTGAGATATATGTAAAAAAATAAATAGCTCAGTAACAGGTTCCTTCAAGGAAAAAGCCATTACAAAAGGGACTTAACAAATTGACAGCAATACCTAGCTCTTTCCTTTCCATTAATTTTGGGAATAGTAATATATCTACACTTCAGACCATGAGGCTGACTGGTCCAAATAGCTTTTTCAAATAGAAAACTGCACAAATGTAGTATTTTCGTAGTAGGGACTGAATTTTATATATGGCACACTATGTTTAATAATATTTAATAAATGGCATGGGAACCTTAGAGGTTTTTCAAAGATATCTTTGAAATTGAATACTGGAAAATGTATACCCCTAAAGAAATCCAAAATTTCCTTACTCCATATTCAAAATAAGGTCTTAGTAACTCATCTCCTCATAGACTACCTAGATTAAGCTATTAGCAGAGATTATTACATTTTGTAATGAGTTTAATCTCACATTACAGGGCTGGAGTAAGAGAGGTCAGAACTAAGGTTACCAAAACACATGGCAATTTTTCCATTAAGAATATAATTAAATAAATTAAGCTAAGAACCCAGAAAATCTAAGCTTATTTTAAAATTTCACAATTTCATTTTATCCCAAACTGAAAGTAACTTGAAGACAGTTGAAAGGATGTATTTTCCTTCCATCTTAACTCGAGGTAAAATTGAGAGGTGCATTTTAAAAATTTCTTCCCAGGTAAATGACATATATTTTATTTTATTACACCTTGTCATTTTAAAAGTTAAGAAAGTTGGGAAAAAACTTCAATGAGAAACACTGATATATTAAGTTGGTGCTTATGCCATAAAAGTAGATGGAAATCAGAGCTGCAACCTTTCTTCATGGAAATGTAAATGAAGTAATACAGTAGATACAACACACAGATTATTAAAGTGACTGAGGAAACTTTCAGAAGATGGATTAGCCAATAAATACAAGAGAATGAATAAAAATTCTTGAAGGAGGAATTCAAATTGGCCATATGCAGTGATTCATTAATTGGTGGAGCATTTCTACAACCTCCCTCCTCCTCTGGTATGTATACTCCATGTCCATCATGAAACCTGTCTCACCACAGGTCCAGATATAAACACAACCACCCACGTACTCTTGCACAGGAAATCAGATTAGAAAATGAACAACCACACAACAGAAAACATCTCAAAATTTGTTTCTAAGCATTTACATCTGAATCCTATTCATGAGGAATATGAATATGTATTTACATATAATAATATCCAAGAATAAATGGAAAACTGTGTGGAGACAGGAACTGAGAAAGAGCATTTTGACTGCATCGAACTTTTGTCTCTGCCCCTAGCTATTCCTGAGTATAAAATCCTATTAGCCTGCAAACTGAGAATGGATGTTTCAAAAAGTCTGAGATACATATTGAAAGACAGACTTGTTTTTATTTTTACTTCAAAATTAAACAGGAGCTTGAAAGCTGTTCCATATGGTGGGAAATCAGCAGTAGTCACCTAAAAGATTAATTAAATGTCAGAATATAGGGTAAAATGCCCAAGAAAGTTGAGTGAGCCTTCTTCAAGTCTGAGTAGAAATACCCAAAATAAATTCAGAGCAAATGTCTACAACCATTTAAGGCACAGAAAAAACAAATCTTCTGAATGAAGACTTCTAAATAAGATTTGACATGCAACTTCTTGCTAGTATTATGTAAAAACATTCATTTTCTGACTCAAATACGAAGTAGAAATTATGACCTGAACTCTAGAATTTCTAGCTCAATTTTAATGTACCAACGTGTCTACAAATAAAACTACCCTTCTGAAACAAATATCAAACTTTTTAGATAAGGAATATCGAAAAAAAGGTTTTTAGGGTGGTTCTTAATTTTTTTCTTTATACAGTTACATTTTATTCAAAATCTATATAATGTCTGTGTTACTAGTGCCCCCTGTCCTAAAATGAACACAAAATATGTTTCAAGACAATTAACATAACATGTTGCTTTGAAATTATTATTGGGATCACACAAAAAAATAATGTTCTGGAATAATATTTTCCATAACGTTGTGCATAGAGGTCAGAAGCATTTAATTGTCTTTCTGGTTGGATATACAAAAGAGCTGTAAATATGTACAAATGCATATACATAGTACATATTTTGATTTTTGCACTTAATTCCAAAATCTCTTTTTACCCACAGAGAGATTAATATTTCAAAAATTCTGCTTTCCTAAGGTTGAGGAGCTGAATTTCATTATCAGAATTCAGCAATCAAGTGGTGTGCGCATGGGTGGAAGGTGGTGGTTTTATTAAACAAAGCCTAATCTGAACAACCAAAATTAATTTTAAAATATCACTACATTTTTAATGTTTTTTACATCATTAAATTTATCAGCTGAAATAGCTTTATTTCTATTAAGCAAGCAACAACAACAAAAAAATCTTACCATAAAAGTCAACTCCTCCTTTTTGTGTTTATATTCTTAAAGACATTTTATGAACCATTTCATACTTAATGGTTTACAAGCAATCCCAATAGTTGGGAATTGTGTGAAAAGTTGCACAGATTGACAGATGAAGTGAAAAGGTCTGTATTAATTTTCCAAATAAAGAAATGCACGGAGTGGTATTTCACTATGATTATACTCTAAAGTACCAATTAGAACGCATATCAGAAACTAGAGCAAGTTGACACTCTACAATAAAGCAAATAATTTCCAGTTGGAGGGGCAGAAAATGTTAATATGCGATGTTCAAGACTACAAGAATCTTTGTAAAAGGAAGTAGCTAATAAGGTTTAATGATGCATGTCAGGAAGCCACAGTATGTAGGGAAACACAGCTGGCTTCATTTTGTAAACTATTTGATATACACATCTTTCTAGTTCACGATTATCAGCTGTGCAAGTGCCACAGGGGACAGTTTAGCCTTCAGATCAGGATATTCTTCTTGTTGTCTAAATTACAAGTAAAATACATTAATATAATATGGTGCTGTAGGCTAGTGCCCTGACTAAAGCTTATCAGCTTACAAAAAAGATTAAAGAACTCTTCTGTAAGATTCAGTTTGAACAATCTCAGCAGAATAAACAGGCTGAAGAATACCGAAATAATAAATATATTTATAATACAAATCTACACACATTTTTGAATGTCAGATTAAACCCTGAAAGTTACTAAAATAAACATGAAATGTCATTTATATTAATTCATACCATTTCATAAGGCATGTACTTCTTTTATTATTAAATTAATATTAATGAAGAAATCATGGGTATTATGGATAGATGCAGCTATACAAAGCAGTATGCCTCCTGCTTTACTGCACTCCAAGTTGCTCAGTGACTGCAATATGCAGGTGACAGCAATTAGCAGCAGATGACAGAAGCACTTTGAATTTGTACCAGATGGCAGCTAAGGGTCATTGGAAGCTAGTAGACCTTCCACAAGGAAACTGTTGTGTAGTACAACTATAAAACTCTTCAGTACTTAGAAATAAATTATTCAGGGTCTCAAAGAATATTGGAAGGTCAAAATAGAATACAAAATATTATGCAAGGCATTAAAAGCTCACCTAGAGTTTACAGAATTAAATACATTTAAAAATAAAACAGTGCATACAGAGCATATCTTAACATCACAATGGGGAGAGTCATTACAAAACAAGTAGGAACATCAGCTAATGTATTTGCTAAACAATTCAAACCTGTGTCCCAAAGGAGAGGCTACATAAACACACTTGTTCTTCAGTACCAGAGTAAGATATTGACTGAATACATGCTTCAATGCAAAAGGACAAAAAGGCCAGGGGAAGATTCATACATGGAACACAACACTTTAATGGGTACCCCTCCACATTTCTGCCAGTGCCCTTGAAAGTACTGTTTCACAGCTCAAATACAATAAGGTATATCTCACTTGCAAAAATCATTTCCCACAACACCTCCAAATTTATAAATACATGAAAATTTGCTTCAATTTTTTTAGCTGCAAATTGAGAGTGAGATCTCCTTAGATGGAGCACAGCCCTGCACTAGGTACTGCATAAATTACCTCAACAAGCCAAGGAACAGACAAATTGATCTCAGCGCAAAGGAGAAATTAATGATACAGTAATAGCTGAAACAAAAACCCAAAAGTGAGAATAAGAGGTGGACATACAGCCAGAGAACCTTTGGGAATTTCAAAACTATGTATAGATAAGGTCAATGAAATGGCTATTCAGCTGCTTATAGGGAATGTCTTCCATGCATAAAACTGTTAAATAATCAACCATGCATTCATGAGTTGAAGCCAACAACTCGATAGCAGAGCAGATGAAAGATACATGAGTTGTGATGAAAGGAGCGTTAAAAGGAAGGTGACAAGGCTAGATAGGCTAAGGGAGAAGGAGCACATGGAAAGATGCAGATAAGAGCTGAAGAGGTAAACCAGGATCATGATCTTTTATCATTGCAAAATGAGTGCACACAAACCAAGACAGCATTTTTCAAGGTAAACAAATTGTGACAGATTATTATTTGCTAATTTCATCTTATCAAAGACTTCAACTTTCTTCTTCACAAATGTACTACACTGTCAGAGAAAAAACAAGCATAGGAAGGAAGGAAGGAAGGAAGGAAGGAAGGAAGGAAG
>VZTT01045310.1:2950-36454 GCA_013400855.1 Buphagus erythrorhynchus
TTTTCAGTCTTTTGTAAAAACGCAGAAACACCACCAAATGTGAGTTAATTTTTCAGTAATGAAGTGCTAGCATTTACTTTTACTGCAGCCTTCCTGGGTAATAATTCTTCTATAGATAACTTCCCTTGTATGTGCATCTAATGGTATCAATTAATGCTGTAATGCATACACTATTTCAAAACTGCTTTATATCGTGAATAAACTTTCATCTCTGAAATGCTGAAACTCCTTTAGATGGAACCATACTTAAACCTACATGTAGCAGCTAGGTGGCAGAAACTGTGCCTTTTTAAAATAAAGTGATACTATAAATGCAGCAGTGTTGCTTTGTAGTGACTGTTCAGTTTCTTTAAAAAAAAAAAAATTGTGATACCTTTGTATTGCCAGAAATGTATCCTTTGAGAAGACAACAGTAAGCAGCTTCCTTCAGTTTTATTGATGGTGTCTTTTCTCTAAGTGTCTGAATGGTCAGAAATAGATTACTCTGTTGCATACCTGCCATCTATGTGGTTAAAAAATAAAACAGCTGAGAGATGTCACCTTGTGCTTTTATAACTGTGGCATTCTCAGTGTCTGCTGTCAAGTAATTTGCCTGTCATACCTTGTACACCTATATAAATACAACAATTAAACGTGTGAGGGAAGACTTGGTATGTGACTTGTTCTGTAGAACAGAAGCCTAGGGTACTAACTGTTTAAAAGCAGGGACTGTTTCATGGGTTTGTTTATCAATGATGGCCCGGTCTGCCAGGTTTCTCCTCTGCGTAGAATGTTGGTGCAGCAATGTGTGAAGGGGCTGTCTAATCTGTGAGCTACCTGTGCTGTGGCAACAGCAAATAGTATTTTAGAGTGCACCATCTTATCAAAGTTACACAAGTTAGTTTGTTTTAAGAGTCCAGTAGACTTAATGAAGAACGAGTAAGTTACTTTGTGTGACAGGTTGAGAAATAAGTGCCTTGTTACAAAATGGGGTATTTAAGAAAATGCTTGAGGATGCAGAACTTATGGCCTCTCTAAATGAACACTTCATGTGCAACTCTTAACTCTTGGCTTCCCAAAAAGCTTGATTTCTTGACAGCCATATTGGTTAGAATTTGGAACACATGAGCTGCGAGGTGTTCATTTGTCTTGATGTTTAACCTTCTTTAAATGGGGACACTAAATAGGAGTGTATAACTTTAGTTGACTCAGAAGACAACATGCAAGATTTCCTCATAGCTGAAATTGTCAAGAGCAGGGTGTCCTAAAGGGCAGTGAGAGGAATTAGACTATCTTACATGTATTGAACATTGAAAAACGCAACTCTTATGTGGCAGTTAAATAATTTGTAGCGTTACTGTAAAGCCCTTGCACTCAGTCTTGCTTTTTAATGTCAGTTTTGCACATTAACATTATTGAGAGAGCATTATGTTTTTGACTACAGAAAGTGGTGTCTAATTAAAATGTTCTTGAGAGTCTTCCCAAGAGCTTTTTTTTTTTATAAGAACAAACATATTGACTTAGCAAAATGCTAAGCTGTTCATTAAGACAATATGCTGTAGCCTCCAGCCTCATGTGATTTACATGAATTTGAAGTCACAGCTGTACCTGTTTCTTGGGTTTGTGGCTTTGAGCAAGTGAGTTGAATTCTTTTAGTCCACTTGTCATTCATTTGTTTACATATTCAAGGTGCTTTATGGGCAATTTCTGCCTAAATGGAGGGTGATGCTGAAGAAGTTTCTCTGAGGAAACACGTGACTTGGAGTTGCAGCTTTGATTCATACTTGTTCCTAGCATTATCAGCTAATGTGTGTGTTTGCACTCTCCAAAAGAATGATGTCTGAAAATGCTCATAAATCACATCCCTTTGGCTGCAACCATAAAGTGAAAGGCTGAAAGGCAAGATGAGCTGTAACTGAGGAAGAGGCATTGCCTTGCCTTTAAGAAACCAATGGCAGATTTTTCCTGCAGTTTTGTTTCCTTCCAGCATTCTCATGGCACTTTCCTCTCTTCCAATGTGTGCTTGTCTAAATATGAAAGACTTAAGAGTTTTTTTATCATTTTAGAGGAGACAGATAAAATGACAAAACAGCCCCCAAAAACTAAGCAAGAAAAAACCCTGGAGAAGTCCACTGCCACTTCAGAATTTTGACTTGAAGCTCTCTGGGGTTCCGCCACTTCTGGAACTTCATAAATACGAAGCATGTCCCAGCTACTAACCAGCCTGTTACTGCTTTCTGTGTTTACATGGGAAGCTGAGTTCCATGGTCCTCCAGACAACAGAGGGACCTCAGCCTCTGCTCCATGACTGAGAAGAGGTGGCAGACAGGGTTTGGGGTTTTGAAAAGAGTAGCTGCATTTCCTGGAGTTCGTATGCTTGGCTACTCTTGAATGGAGAAGCTCTTGTGCTCCCTCCTGCTCTTGAGACTTGCAGTCCCTTCCTCTTTGTTTAGCCATCTTTAAAGATGAGTTTTTCCTTGTGCTCTGCAAGTAAAGTTAGTGTACTCTGTCAGTGGCCATTCAAAGGAAGGGAGAAAGCCTGCAGCTGGAGCAGGGAAGAGGTACATCTGCTGTGAGGCCCTAGTCCCTGCTCCACTGGTGACTGAGTGACCTGGGGTAAAGAGGAGAGGGAGCGGGTGGTGAGCAGGGGGATTACACTTAGAGATGGGAAAGGCTGCACATGGAAAAGCAGAGAGTCGTGGGAAAAGAAGCACTTCTTGCACATGAGGTTAATAAAGAAAAAAAAAATGCCTAAACGGGAAGTGAGTTAAAATTTGTGCTTGGGACTCTGTCAGTTAAATCTTGATTTATCTCTTCACACAACTTCTGTATGTAGTTCAATATATTATTACTGCCATAGATGTCAGTATACACATTTTGTTTTGGATACGTAATGCAATGTGGCATAAATCATCTGGAATTTAACTCATGTTGTGCCCATTTCACAATTTAGTACTTCTTTCCACTGTTAAATTGAGTTATGGTTTAACATCTGTTGGGACAAATTGGGCTACATGGCAAATTGTGAGAGGGAAAGTGTGTGTGACTATTACTCATTACAGTTTTAAGTGTAGCTAATTTCTCTTTTTCCCTCTCTCAAATCATAAACTAATCTCAATCTTGGCTTTAGAGTCACTGATTTACATGTATGAGCAGTTTCTCACCTGAGCAGGTTGTTCTCTAGCCTTATGTCAGGATTCCTCATTAATTTAATATGGAATTCACAGTCTGGTTTGAAAGAATTTGGGAAGCTGTGTCAGTGCTTTGCATTTCTCAAGGACACAGGTCATCATGGTATTTCCAGGTCAGATTCTGATATCTCTTCTTCATCAACAGTTTTCACTGCAAAAAGGTCAAAATTCAAAGGCAGAATGTGGCAGATCTAATAAAAGCAGCAGAATTCTACTCTTTTTGGCTTTTACCATGTCTGCTGTGAACTTGGAATAATGTTTTTTCATCATGTTTGTGAGATAATCCCTTTTTTTTTCTGCTTGATTTATTTCTAACAACTCTGAAGGCCAATGAATATGGTATTTTCTGGAATGAAGTGTGTGTTTGGAGGCTGGGGGGAGTGTCAAGCTGTTTTTTGTCCTTTTGTTCTGAGCTCCTCTTCCACAGAAGACGCGGTGTCCTACAGACAGATAGAACAATGCTATATTCCACTGTAGCATCGAATCACAAGCAGGGTCTTTGGAATTAAATCTGGCGAATTGCCTGGATATGTCCAGTTTATAACAAGCACTGCTTTGTGCATTAGCACCCTACGCTTCCTCCCTCCCTCCCCTCAGTGCTGCCACTGAAGAGAGGAGGAGAAACAAAAAAAAAAAAACCCTAAACAGAATAAAAGCATCTGTTAGAGTGAAAATGGGGAAGAAAGAAGGGATGAAAAGGGCAGAAAAGATGTATGCCAGAGCAGCTGTCAAATTTGTCAAAAGAGCTGGAGAGCTGGACATACTTTTTAAGTTAGTCACACTCCTGAGTATCTGATTACCTATGTATAATTTTTATTTTTTTTTTAACATTAGGAACAGTGTAGACACAACACAACTTTTTGTACACAATGCAGCTCAGTTTTCATCAGAATGTTTGAATGCTCGTTTACCAGGACTTTGTACCCAGGCATGAGCATGTGAAAATTTGACACTCATATGTTCTTTCAGGGAAGGGCACTGAAGCTGATGAAGGCTCTAGAGAGTGAGTCATATGAGGAGTGATTGAGGGAGCTGGGGGCATTCAGCCTGGAGAAAAGGAGGCTCAGGGAAGACCTTAATGCTCTCTACAATCACCTGAAAGGAGGCTGTGGCCAGGTGAGGGTTGGCCTCTTCTCCCAGGTAACCAGTGACAGGATGAGAGGTCATAGCCTCTGGCTGTGCCAGTAGAGGTTCAAGTTGGACATCAGGAGGAATTTCTGCATGGAAAGATTTGTTAGGTGTTGGAATGGATTGTCCAGGGAGTGGTGGAGTCACTATCCCTGGAGGTGTTTAAGGAAAGACTGGACATGGCACTCAGTGCCATGGTTTGGTTGGCAAGGTGATGTTCATAGGTCGAACTCTGTGATCTCAGAGGTCTTTTTCAACCTTACTGATCCTGGGATTCTGGGATTCTTTGAGTACTATCCTACTGTTGGTAAGCTTATTGACAAAATAGTAGGTGAAGACCCACTTCTGATCCCCTGGTGCCCTGTTATACTTTGGTCAAGAAGTGTGATTGATTGCAAATCATCATTAAGGTATGATTTTTATTTAGCTGAAAAAATGTTTGTCTGGTACATTTAATGCAATGAGTCATTTCAGCCTACCTACAGAGAAAATTTCAGATTTAAATGAGGATATGTTCCTAAAATCAACTGCCTTGCAGTAGCTACATCCAGTACTGCACTCCAAAGAGGAAGGAATCATGAACAAGTGTGCAAATAAGCCAACCCTTTAATGAGAGAGAGGGATAATGAGGAGGTGGCCCTCTGTGCTCCCCAGCTGAGCTAAACTCATGGGAGCTGGAGTCACCAGACAAAGCTGAAAACTGAGAGCTGTGAAGCTGAACGGAATTCTTGTAATTCTTTTGAACTGCAGGCAAAATTATTTCACAGGGAAAATTGTACTGGAGGAATGTATAAGCTCAAATATTTTCAGTGTAGAGAGCAAAGAGAAATCCATAGTCAAGTAAATGGCCATAACAGATGGTGGGTGTTTTCTACATTTGCATTTTATTTTTGACCCAGGAATGAGGCTCTGGAGCAAATCTCGTTTATCCTTTTGCACTGTGCTTTGGTTCAAATCTCAGAGCAGTCCTGGAGTCCATGACCTGGTTTCCTTTTGGATGAAAATGGCCTGAAATTTGCCCTCCAGGAGGGCACTTGGGAAGTTCCCACCATTGAGGGTTGCTCAGTTCATGTGATCAGGTTAGAGTTGGTTTGAAACTCTTCTGAAAGTGCATGGGTAGCAGTGACTGTTCCCCCTGCAAGTCTGCTGCTATTGCTTTGCAAATTTATTTTTCAGTTGAATCTCCAGTGACCACTTAAAACATGTTGACTAAGCTATAGATAGTTTTTATGGTAACTTTGCACGTGGTTTTGTCATGCATACAATATGCAGGTCTATTTTCAGAAAATGCATAATCTAAGTTTTTTAATTTATTAAAAGATGGAGGATAAATAATAAATCAGTTTAAAGTTGTACTTGGTTTGAATGAAGAGCCCATCATTTTAATGCACTTCAGTATTTATCAGTTAACTAAAACAACTGTATACCAAATCTGCCAGCATGTGAGTAGCTAGTAAGCAGAAATAGTTGCATCTGATCACTCTTGACCATGTGTATGCTGTATTTTAAACCTGCACATGATCTCCCACATGCTGCCAGTGATTCACACTTGTTTTGGCACAGGTCTTTGTGAGAAGGTGCATATCTGAGGGAAGCTGGAGAGGTGGGGAGCCCTTCTGAGGAGGTGGGAAGGCTGGGGAGCCCATGATTGTCCCTCTTCCTGCAGTGAGGGTGGGCTAGAGATGCTAGGGCAGGCACCTGGCTGAGCTCACCTGGCTGCCTGCAGCAGCATCCTGAGGAATCCTGCAGGGTTGGTGAGGTTAGAGCACTTGTGCTGCCTGGTGCAGCCTGGCAGTGTACTGCTTCTGGCAGGGGGTGTGCAGGGCCAGCTCTGGGAAGCACTTCCTGGCCTCATGGGTGGCTATGGTTGGGGATTTTTTGTCCCCAAATCTGAATTACTCTCTCTAAGCAACTGGGCGAGCAAATAAATAAAATGAGCAGGAAAATGAGAGTTTAAAAACAAAAAGTCATTTCAGTAGTCTCTAATTCTGTGTGCTTAGCTAGTGACTGCTGCTAATCTGATTTGTCTTTCTTTGAAACCTAACCAAAAGTATAAGCTCCTTGGGTACATGCTGCACACAATAATCATGTAGGTGATAAATCTGTGTAAACCTCAGCATAGGTTTTCAAAGTTTCAGAGGTAGTTTTGCTTATGAGGAAAGCTAAAGAAGGTATTTTATTTCTTTTTAAATTTGCTTTTATGGCACATCCCTCTCCACCCACCATAGCTCCCCAGCTGTGCTTGAATAGCTGATCAGGGTTCAGAGTAGTAACTGTGCCAAGGAAATGATGCATGTGAAAAAATCAGGAGGTAAAAGTTATGTCACAAGGGAGTCAAGTTATCGTGAGTCATTTCACTCCGGCCTTTAGATCTAATGCTTTTTTTAATTTGAATTAGTTTCTGTAGCTCTCCCTTTAAACTGTGTTTTAGTTTGGAAGAGCAGACTTGATGAACAAGTAAAACAATCAAGTGATGCTGAAATGGTTGTGTTGAATAGGCTGTAGCACAGCTTCTGAGAGTCTAGAGAGTTTATTCAGGTAGAAGGGCCACCAAATTGATCAGAGGGATGGAGTACCTCTGCTGTGAAGAAAGGCTGACAGAATTGAATTTGTTCAGCCTTGTAACAAGTGGGCTTTGGGGTGACCTTCCAGTACCTGAAGTGAGCCTAAAAGAAAGATGGGAGAGAGACTTTTTGCAAGAGCATGTAGTGACAGGACTAGGGGGAATGGCTTCAAACTGCGAGTAGGTTTAGATTAGGTACTAGAAAAAAATCTTTACCATGAACATGGTGAGGCACTGGAACAGGTTGCCCAGGGAAGTTGTGGATGCCCCGTGTTTGGAAGTGTTTAAGGCCAGATTGGAGCTGTGAGCAACCTTGTCTAGTGGAAGGTGTCCCTGTCCACAGTAGTGGGGTTGGAACTAACTTATCTTTAAGGTCCCTTCCAACCCAAACCATTCTATGATTCTATGATATTTTTAGTCAAAATGGAGACATACCATGGCTTGTTGCAGCCCAGCAGCAGAAAGCCTCATCTCTTGCTGGGCCTGGTGGGAGCTGTGGCTCTTCTGCAGGAGCAGAGGTCCAGGTCTGCTGGGTCTGGGCAGGGCTGTGCCCACCAGTAGGTGCAGCCAGAGGTGGTTGTGTCCTCAGTACTGTGGCTCATTAGGGTTGGTTCTGTAGGGTGAAATCACTGTTTGTAAGGTTCCAGTGTCCTTGCTGAAGGTTTTGCTGGAGGGTGGAGGGTCATGTCAAATTAGCTCTGGTTGGGGTGCTCTGTGTGCTCCTGGAGCACATGTCTGGGTTTAATTGCACTAAAAAGAAAGTCAGTTTATGTGCTCCGAGGCTATACCTCAGTGTGGGACAAGAGGAGTGGCAAGGGGGAGATAACTGGGAGATGTGTCAGAAGTGCACTTATCTCTTCATCTAAATAGTAATTGTTAGTGTTTTTTGCTCCCCAGCTGTTCAGTCTCCCTGTGTTGTTGTAAGAGGTCAGTGCTGATTTTGCCTGTTGAATTTAGCATTAGTGTTCCCTGGCTATTGAAAGGATCCCTGCAGTGTCTCTAGTTTTTTGTTTGTTTTTGGCTGAAGCATATCACTTAGTTGTAATTCACATGATGTTGTCTGTCACTACTAAACTGCAGTGTTGCGCTTGTCAAAACTTGGCTCCAGCTGTTCACCAGAGTGGTGTGAATGGTGTTTGAGTGTGCACATCTGGTCATCTTGGAACAGGTTTGGTACATTCTTTTCTGTGCTAGAGTTTAATTTGCAGCTGTAAAGCAGACAGACACAGCACTAAATTACTCAGTTTCAGATAAATGCTTTCTTTGTGACTGCTTTGTGAAAATGATTTATGGCAATACTCTGTATCCTGATATGTTTCTTCCCCTTCTTCTGCCACTTGCCCCAAGTCTGACATCCTACAACTTGTGTGTTAGTCCTTGCATCTGCTTACCAAGTATATAATTATTACATAAGCTGAAGATACAGATTGTGTAATTAAAGCAATAAACTGAAGTAGAAATTTAAATTGCCTACCTTTTGGCAGTTGCAGAAACTGAGAAAAATTTAAAAATTGAACTTTAGCCCATGAGTACCAGCAACTTCTCTGTCCTGCACTTGAGGAATGTTTTTGTTTCAATAACTCTTAAAATAAAGCTAGGAAAAGGGACTTTGGCTGTCTGGGAGAGCCAGAAATTGATTCAAGACAAGCAAAATGAGATTTTTTTTTTTTCTCATAGAATTTCACTCGGATATGTTTTGATTAGTAAGGCCATTTTTCAGAGGGAAGCATGTGCAAAGAAAATTACTGATCTGGCATAGATCTCAGTGATGCTCAGATTGAGCAGAGTTCTGTTTTCAAGACTTAAAATAATAAACCAAAAGTATTTCTTTTCCCTTGCAGGCTTAGATCTTGGTATTTCTTTCTAAGTAATAAGTGAAAGGAGGAGAAATGGAGGGTATCTTTTGGCCACAATTGCATCTTTATCTCTGCTCAGCTTTTGACCTTGTCACTGGTAGTGTCTTTGCCTCTTGCATCTTCTCTGACTGAAGATGTTAAGGCTATACCTGTTTTATCTTTTACAGTTTCTAAGAGGATCAGTCTACTTTGTTTTTCATTAATAATGATCAATCCTTATTAATTTGGTTATGAATCATTATATGAGAGAAGTATCATTTATTCATTAAATTTGAGCAAATAACTTGAATGCTTACAGTTACCTGTGCTATGGAGATGTAAACTTTCTGTGTTTTTTAAGGTACAATGTCTTTTACAGCGAATTGTAGGACTTTGTTTCCTTCTTCAATTCTCAGTTGACTGGTTGAGAATGCTTTTTGTCCCACCTGCCACCAGCAATTTCTATCTGCATTGTTGCTAGAACCAGCTGGTGCAAGCTGTTATCACTTTGCTGCTTTAGCAGTACTGGGGAGTGTATGCTCAAGAAGGTGATGTTTCCAGGACCAATCAAAACAGGTGCTAAGTGCTAGACAGAGAGACTCTGGGAAGTGTGGGTAATGATAACTTGCTGTTTATCACCTGACCTGAATTATTGCACATTATTGCTCCTTTTTGCTTGGGATGCAGAGAAGAACTTGCTGCAATTATCTGTAGTCTTAGCTTAAAACCCTCTCCATTTTATTCTGCTTTGTAAAACAACTTTGAAAAATACTTCATCCAGTTCCAGCAAAGAGGAAGCCACCTTACTATTTACTGGTTGTGCCATTGGGAAGATGGATAGTTGAAGTGGAAAAACATGAAGTGGAAGCAGAGGCATTTGCTTTGTACCCTCATGAGCCAAGCTGATCAGGCAGTAGATGGTGGAAGCTGCACCTTTGAATTCCTCTCTGGACAACATGTTACAGTGCTCTGTAATCTCTTGACAGCCTTTCTACTCGTGTGAAAGTTATTTCTGTTGCACACTCATTTTCCCCTGCCTCAAAACAGCATAAGTCCATTGACTATGATGTCTTTAGCATTGTACACTCATATGTTCTCTTTGCCAACTTAATTTAGCTAAGTTAGCACACTGCTAACTTAAAATCTTTAAAATGCACTTACTAAGTAATTTACTCAAAATCACTCAAAAGCATTTTACTCCTAAACTATAAATGACTATTACATGATTTTCATTTGGTGTGGGTCAATTTGAAGCCTCATGCTTTTTGCAGACTACTGATAGGGAGGTGGTTCATCTGAAGAGAAGCACTTCTGAGGAATTTATTTCTTTTTTGGGTTTTTTTTTTNNNNTTTTTTTTTTTTTTTTTTTTTTTTGAGTTGAAAGAATTCTACACCAATGTGGAAGGTGATGTTTTGTTTTTTGGGAGGGAGGCAGAATGCTCCTTCGGTTTCTCAGATGGTTTTATGGAGCTGAGTCGGGGTTTGGACAGTTAAATTGTATTTATTTGCAAGAGATTACTAGTCCTGTAAAATCAGTCAGAACACAGTCTTTAGGTTTTCCCTCTTCTAAGCCTTTGAAAATGCTTAGTGCACATATGTGCACTGTCACATATATACATGCATATAAATAGAAAAAATCTCTTCTACATGCTGAGAGTATTTGTCTTGTATTGTAATCCTTCTATTTTACCATGAAATGCATGTGTTAGATTTGCTGGAACATTTTATGTGAATTCCTGTTAAACTTGCTAGGTGTCTGTTACAGCTCATAATAAAAAGAAATCGACTCTTCATGTCCAGCAAGTTTGGTTTTTATCCAAATGCTGTCTTGAAGGCTCTTGGTTGTTTTTACAGTGGAATTAGATTTTTTTTTTCTCTATTATGGTAGAAGACTTTTGACACTTGTGGTGGCTCTTAGTGAGAGGTCGATGAGACTGAAGTCATTGCCAAACCTTACTATTTTAGGAAAAGAGGAGCACAACTTTTGGAGTACTTTGTTATGATCACTGCTGGTTCAGAGAAGGATTCACTGGTGCTTCTCTGTTCTGTTAGTGTGAAAACCACTAAAATGTTCAAAGCAGATTAATGATGACTTTTGCTCCTTAATCTGTCACTTTTTTGTAACTGCTTTATTGAGAGATCTAGCAGAAATCCAGTGAAATATTTAGGGGACCAGAGTGTATGAGAAAGGAGTCAGAGGGAAGGAGGAAGGCTGGGGTTGAGGGGCTGGTCTAATCCCCAAATCACAATGGACATGTGTGAGAAAGTGGAGGTAAATACTTTTTATATGTGTACAGCACAAGGACAAGGGACAGTTGTCACTTGTTGCAACAAAAGAAGCTTTTTTATTGGACATAAGGGAAAAAACTGTATTGAGAGTGGTTAAGTGCTGGAAGACACTCAGGTTATTGAAACTTTGATCTTGCATATTTTCAAAACTCAACTGGTCAAGGCCTGGAAACCTAGTCTAACTTCAAAACTGTCTCTTTTGTAAGCAAGAGATTGCACTTATTCACCTCCCAAAACCCCTTCTGATTATCATCAGTTACTGAGAAGGTCCTGTCAGACAACTGGTCTTTCAAACTGCTGCCAAACTTCACAGGGAAACTTAATTCTGTGATTTGTCACCACCCTTTAGGTGAAAAAGATGCAAGTGATGCAAGTCAGATTTTAAATAGATACTAAATAGATGCTAAATATCAGTGGGAATCTGTTCCTATAACTCTTAATAGCTTTATGTGACCTTGTAGTCATATATAACATCATACATAACTTTTTGCAATGTCCTGCTGTGAGGTAAAGACTCTGCAATGAGGTCAAGTTTCAGCTCTCATTTAATACACAGTTAGTGTCTCCTCCCCCCTTATCATACAGACTTAGAGCCTGTTACTGGTTTTTTTTGATGGGCAACACCTTCAAATACTTTATTAATGGAAGATTTAGTCTGAATGCTTGTTGTTTAAACATTATGTAATGAGTCAGGCCATTTATGAGTATTCATTCACATGATCACTGCATAATGCTGAAACTAGGCAACCATAGATGGACAATGGAAATGGCATCAGTCAACACAAGATGATTTTCCATTTCCACCTCGAAACAGCAAACATTTATTTTAAAGGGCTGATGAAATTTTAATCATTTCTCTATACATTAGCTAGTCAAAGTAATTGCTTTACCTGTGACTGCCTCAGCTCAAGGATCAGGTCACTATTTTAAGAAGCCAGAATAAGTAGTACAGCCAGTGTTAGGCATTTTCCCTAGTTTGAAAAACTATTACATTTAAGCTAGTTTTTTTTAGAATTTTCTGCCACTTGGAATAATCAGTGACTCTTGTGTTTCAATTAAACAGAAGAAGAAAACAAAAATAAACAGGATGCCTAGTACAGTGCTGATTGGTAACTGGGAGCTTGTTCTCGCTGCTCAGTTACTTAAAGGATCTACATCAAAGTTGTCAGTGCCACCAGTCTCTCATTAGGCACATTAGCTACCTAACAGGGGGAGAAACCAGAGAGCCCAGGTACACCTCAAAATCCTCTGTTCACCATAGAATTGCCCAACGCTTCAACTACTTCCATGTATGAATTGTGTGATGTACCTGATTTCATAGACACAGAAAATACTTGAAATTATTATTCCTTGTTACTGGATTAAAAGATGTGCGTATTTTTGAGGTGTTTCCATAGACATTGACTGAAGTGTTTTCTTACATACAGAAGAGTGCTACTGAGTGTTTTGAACCATTGAGATTGGGTTTTAACTTCTTGTGAAGGTACATCTAAAATATATCTGTTGGGTTTGAGGCACCTGTCATTGAAATTTGCCACTCTTACGTGGCTAAGGTTATTGTATTACAGGTTTGTAACTGGACTTTTCCTGAATGGAAAAACTGCTTTTAAGAAACTGATGACCAAACAGAGCGAATATGTATGTTAAATAGTTACATTTGTGGAGTGCAGCCAATACCAATGTGTGGAAAGAATTGCATAAGTCTTAGGAGATACTGGAAAGATCTGGTCAGTAATGAACTATAAAAGATTTTCAGAAATTCCTCGTCTCTTTTTAATATTTTCTATTGCTTTCTGTGACAACTGTAAGGACAGAGATTCCAAAAATCTGTGGACAAAAGCTGTTATGCATTATTCAGAGCATTACAGTACCATTTCTTTAACTTCATAGTTAAACAAAAAAAAGTAACTAATACAAAATTTCATTTTAAAGGATTAGCATGTATGAGCATAAAACCGGAAAAAAGGGCTTAGTTGTACTATTCTTTAGTCAATAAAAATCCTAGCATGATCGACCTCAATTAGATGACCTGATGAAAAATAATTGTTATGCTTTCAAAATACAGTTCTTTATGGCTGAACAACAAAATGCCAACGGAATTACCCTTTTTCTGTCATGTACCATCCAGTAAAAGGTATCTGGGTAGCTGAAATTGGTGGAGAAAGCCTTTATTCCCTCTGACTCTTTGGATCAAAAAGGAAATTGCAATGTTGCTCTTAATAAAACGCTGTCAAATGCCTTTGAATGGGTCTTTGCTCCACTTTGAAGGGTGGGAGGTGTTGTCAACGTGGTAGTTCAAGTCATGAGATCGGGCAGGGGTGAATTGTTGAGGCTAAGAGCTTCTCCTCCTCTCTTCAGACCTTTGAAAATGTCTTAAATTTCCATTCACCATTTCCTTTAAGTGCTAATCACTGGTCAGCTCTCTATTAGATACATGGATGTTGGTGAAATCACTTGTAAAACAAAGAAAGGTGAGTGAATTAAATCTGGTAATCATGTCACCATGAGAAAACACACTGATTTCTATCATTCCTTTGGTTCTTCCCCAGCTTCTTTCAGTCTCTGTGGAATTCCAGCATACATTTGTGTTGCTCCTGGAAAACCTCCAGGGACTGACAGTGTGGGCACGTCTAGGTGACCTGTTCTGGTCCTTACACCTGAGCTGGGCATTTGTCTTTGTTTTTCTTTTATTCCTCTTCCCTCAATCACCACCTCCTCACAGTTTTGTAATAACCAGTCTAAATTTCTTTTTATCATCATTTTAAGCCAACTGTACTGTCTGTCCTGGGTGGATAAGGGAGGATGTTATGCTCTGATCCTCTTCGCAGAAACCTTTCAGACATCAAAATCTTTTGTCATGCTTCTTTCTTTTCTTAATAGACTATCAGTCTAGTGACAGAGGGAGGTCTATCAGAGTCTAAATCGTGAAGTTACCTGTGAGCTCACAGGTGTGTTCATTAACCAGTATGTAGCATAAGCAGTTGGGGAAAAGCATGTGTACACTTTCTTCCTGTTGAGCACTCTTACCTTGATTTACCTTGATGGCCTTAATCTGTGATGGTCAATTAGTGACCCATAATGCTCAATTATACAGAGAAGAATGATTTAGAAACAGCTGGGAGCAGTAATTTAGTAACAATAAACTGTTGTTTGCTTATTCCTGCCTATCCAGTCCAAGCACTGCCTGTAGGTGAATTGGAAAGGTGAACTTTGCAATAGCTGGGATTTGTGACTGTGCACCCAGCCCAGACCTGAGCAGCTCTTCTCCACATCACCTGCAATGAAATGCTTCTGCTTGAACCAGAGTGGGGGATTTTAATCTGGCCTTGCTTGAAGCTGCTGTTGTCATTTTTGTGGAGTGCAAAGGACAAAGAGAGGTATTTCTGCTGCTTGGGCTCAAAAGGGCCTAATGGTTCTGGTAAGCATCCTCATCCAAGATCAGGAACAGTGCCAGAGAGCCTGGCTTGAGGATTTGTGGTTTTATGGTTTCTTTAAAGAGTATATTACTGAGGTGGACAGTGCAGACTGCCTACAGAAGTTCTACATGTTGCTTAAAAATCATCCTGCTCAGGAAATAAAAATGGCTTTTTAATTAAAGCTTCTTTTGGATTAAGCAAAAACTTAATCCAATTCAGAGTGGAGATTACATTGGTGTGTATAAGCTCTGAAATAAGTCTTGGCTTAAGATGCATTTGTTAGTCCAGTGACAAATTATAACTCAAATTGCAAGAATCTTGTTTGGAGGTACAGATGTGGCCTCTTGCATGTTTTCTGTGTACTTTCATCAGCCACTAGTTGGATGTAGTAGTTCTAAGGATGCAGTGGGTATAAGGATGGGGCCTTTGTATATATAGGAGTTTGGGGTGATGATTTAACTGGGGAGAAAACAGAGGAAAAACAGCTGGCCTCTATTAGTTTCTCCTATCAGAAATGGGATTTCACATCAGTAGATGAGGCTTTATTGTGAACTGCAAGAGGATGTAGGGGGATGACAGCTTAACCCCAGCCTCTTAGTGGAGATTCAGTGGGATTTCTGTTTGCTGAATGCCACAGCACTTTACATGACGCCCAGGAAATACTGTCATATTATTTACTGTTTTTCCACTTGTGCTCTTCTGAGTATAATAATGAACTTCAGACTGAAGAGAGGAGTTAAAACAAAATTGAATAATACATGAAGAGATTGTGAAGGCTGCCAGTGATGAAGCTTGTTTTGATGCCTTGTTCAAACACTGGTGAAGACATAATTGAAACCCTGATCCCGTCTCCAGTGCCTTTTCCCCTCAGTGTGGGTGAGCCCACACACCTGCCTGTGTGACTGAAAGCCTGCTCAGTTGGGTTTGTGGTGGCCTCTACTGGTATTCCTCTGCAAGGGAAAAAAGTCACAAGCCCAGTTGTTCTAGTTTGCTCCTTTGAAAACATAATAGTCCAGAAAATCTCTCCTTGTTAAGTGAAGCTGTGGAGAGGGAAGATGAGAAAACCTCTTCCAGTGCATCTGCTGTTGAGCCCTTTTGAATCAAGACCTACCACCAAGAGTGCAGCTCTCAAAGCTCAGTGTTCTGCTGACCATTACACGTTTGTTGTCTCCAAGAGCAGATGTGGCTTGGGAGAAACTTGTCTTGAGCCTCGAAGCACCTCCTGCCAGCTTTGGTGCTGGGTTGCAGCTGCAAGCCAGCTGGGGTCAGGCAGCTGGGGGAGTCGGGGCACTCTGCCCTGTGTGCTCCTTGGTGAGCCTCACTTGCTTTGGATCAGGAGTGTCTGCACTCAGGCTCAACTTGTTCCTACCATTCCAGAATAATTCAACCCCACAGGTCATTAAAGCTACTTAGAAGCCTTCCAGCTGTCGTAGATGAAATAAAATTAATAAAATCAAAAGAGGCCTTGAGTATCAGTGAGAGGATGTTTTGAATTGATGTGAATACCGGGCTCTTCCCTGCTCCTGCTCAGCCACAGAAAGCATGGTGGGAGAACTTGGAGCTGGGGCAAAAAACATCACTGAGAGGAGTTGGTGTCGAGGTTGTCTCCGTCCTTCTCAGCTGAAGAGCAAGGCATTGCTGTGAGCAGCAAAAGGCCTTCTTGCTTCAGGTTTAAATGACTCTTCACATGCTTGTGAGCATCACACTAAGACCTGTTTGTAACCTTTTGCCAGTAAATTGTCAGTGGGGGAGAGGGGATCTGTGGGCAGTTTGTCCATCAGATGTGTTTAGCTTTTTCTAGGAACTAGAAAAGTTTCTAAGCTCTGGGATGTTCTGGTCCCTCCTGGTATTTGTGGTCCAAGGGAGGTATAGGTTCCTATCTTTGGTTTTTGTCCCGTTGGATGCCCAAAAGTTGACTCTGGAGCTGTTAGAGCAGGGGGTCAGAGCTTCTCAAATCTGTCTGTGAATTGAGCTGCTATGCTTATCTAGCTCATGAGGATGGCAGTCTGGTGCAGAAACTCACGCTGTTGGAAAATCACAACCCAAAAGCACACAATTTGGTTTTGAATGTTGTGCTTTGAGTTTATCAATTTTGCCTCTTGGTCAATAGTAAAAGGTATTTAGGCTTTTTATCAGAAATAAAATCCAGGCTGGAAAATTTGTATTTTCTTTTAAGCAACTTATAGTTCAGGCTTAACAGTTGAAAAGCTGAAATCCTGTTAAAAGCACTGAATATCATGAGACTTGAAATAAAATCATGAGATGGCAGTGTTGCTTCTAGCAGCTGATCTCTTTGGCAGTGCTTTATTTTCTAGGTCTCTGTGCAAATGCTTTTTGCTTGCTAAAAGCCGTGTATTGACAAATTACAGCCAAGGCTAAATGCCTGATTATTTCCACTATCTAACCTGTTTATCACTTTTGTGTTGCTTCTGGATATGTCAGTTGAATTTCTCACAGGCACAAATTAGTGCACTTGTTTTCCTGGCAACGTGTAGATTTTGAATGTGGTTAAATGTATTTAAATTAATCTGACATCTGGGGATGTGGGTAGTGAGAACAGGTTTCCATGTTACCAGCTAACTTTAGCCTTGTAGCTGAGGAGCCTCTCTCTCTCTAACCGTGTGGGGTGGCAGGAGGGAGCTCTGCCATTCTGCTGTGCTCTGGCACTGCTGGCTGTCAAGAGCCTGAAGGGACTGGCCTCTTGACTGATGTATGTGCTTCAATTTAATACAACCCATTTCAACCACAAGGGCATTGTTGTCCTAAGAGCAACTAGGGAGCTTTCCCATACAAGTTCAAGTGATCCTTAAACTCCTTCTGGCTGCTTCTGTCCTTAGCTTTTAGCCTAAGTCTATTTAGGCATGGTCTGAAGGAGGGCATTGCCAGTGGGTGAGAGGGTACCCTTGATCTGGTGCTACTACTATGTCAGGCTACAGGCAGTGCTTTATCAGTTTGTATTTAAGTGTTTGAGATTTAAATGTGTAAGACCCTGCCTCCTTGGGCTTGGCAGGTACATCAAGACTCAGCTAACATTTGCCACCAGAAGAGGTTTCTGTGAAGTCAGTGTCACATGCTGCTTGCTTACCGTGGTCTGCTGGCACTGTAATAACACTGCAGTGCTTCCATATTGAGCTTGAAAAAGGTCTCAGCTTACTTAAAACAGGAATCCCTTTAAAATCCCTTAAAAAATCCCCTTAAACAGGATCCAGTCCGTAGCAAGATATTTCTCTGTGGATCAAAGAGTAACTATACCCTTTAGTAACTTGGGAGTTTTTTTCCTGGGTCTTTTCTTCTCGCCCCAAATCGTTCCTGCAGTTTGTATACTCAAAGAGTGACATTTTTTTCCTTTCAGCTGGAATAATGGCTACTCTTGCTGCACTTGAATAACATTGATGTCCTTTGAGCAGGGGGAGGCAGAAGCATTTCCTGGCTAGACAGCAAACCAAACTGGCGCAGGAATAAGCTTTTAAACAGCTTGCATGCTGGGTGGGCAGCCTTCTTCAGGGAGTGCAAGGATAGGAGCTTCAATACATGGAATCTTTGCATGGAAATCAACAACCTTACTTTATAAGAATATGTCCTAGAGAAGAAGAATTGGCTGTGGCTGAGCACAGGTGGTGGCAGCTGCTTCAGAGCTATGGCAAACTCAGGTGGCTGAGCTTGGCTGCATGAGACCCTGGTGGTGGCCTCTTGATTCCTTGCAGTGCTGTGAGACTGTGGAAGCAATGAAACGTGGCCTAACAGTGTGAACTCAGGAGGAACAAGTACAGAAATGGAGGGTTGAAGTAGAGCAATGAAATGTAAAAATATTCCTTCCTGGAAAGGGCTTTCATGCCATTTAGACAGGAAAAGAGATGCGCCTGCGTTCTTCTGCCAAGATACCCAGTGCACATTGGCTTGGCTTCAGTAATTTTTAATAGAATTCAACATCAAGCTATTCCAAATGAGCAAACAGGAGCTGAATTAACTTAAAGGACTCTTCTCCCTTTGAAAGACAGAGATAACAAAAGAAAAATTCATTATAGATATGAATGTATTGCAGATACCTGTTTGTGTCTTGTTTTGGGGCTTTTTTGTGTCACTGAAACTTGTGCACGGCTGTTCAAGCTCTGTAAGAGCTGTCATGGTGAGGGTTAATTTTGAAGGGCTGTAATTTAGATAAAGTAGCAAAGGCTTCAGGATTTCAGGGAAAATTTCAGTGATATATGTTCCAAGTACCCACTAACAACTTCAGTATCCCAATTCCAAACCCTCAGGGAGTATAAGGGGAAAGATGCAAAAAATGGTCAGATTCACTTTCTAACATCTGCTTTTGTCACTGAGTTCAGAATACCAGGTTATTGCTCAGACACAGCTGGGCATCATTACTTATGTTTTTAAGCAACATGAAATTCCTCTTCCTGTATTCCCACAAACATCATGCTATAGATATTTTTTCTGTGTATACATATGGACATGTTTATTTCCTAGGGGATGGATGGAGTCTCATAGTGCTTATTTTCCCATGCTATTATTTCAAGACTAGTTGATGGTTGCAAAAGATAATTCCCCAAAGAGGAAGATACCAGGTCTAGCTTCTTTCAAAGCTTGTCTCAGGCCCAGTGCTCATTAGTTAAAAGGGAGGTTTCTTGCTGTGTACTGTGGTGTTGAGAAACCTGAAAGGGACAGCAGAATGTTTTGTTGCTCCACATAAAAGAAAATAATTTTGTCCTCCCATTTGCTGCACCTAATTTTTTTAGTTAGGTGCTTGCATCAGTCTGTGTGGATACAATCTGTACTGCAGGCTGATATAATCTCCATGAAAACTTTACCTTCAATGATGGGTTTGTTAAAACTTTGTCACCTTGTTCTCAGAAATGTCAAGTGAGGAATTTCATCTTGATTTTCTTAAGTGGATTAGCCCTGGCATAGCCGCAATGCTACTCAGTCTTCAAGGTGCCTTCAAGGTTGCAGTGTCATAATGGCTTTAGCAATATTGCTCTCAAAATACGCCTGTTAGCAATTTTCAGCATTAATGATAAACGAAATGAAGTGAATTCATGTAGAAAAACTTTACAGAGATTTTAATTTTATCACCGTGTAGAAGTGTTTAGCTGATACGTAACTTTTTGTGCTTTAAGTGTTGTGGAATTCTATTTTTTCTTTAGCAAATGTCCTGTTTCAGAAACTGTTGCAGCTGGTTGACAGTCCATGTGTTTGGTTCTGTTAGTTTTTAAACTGAAATTCTAGTTCAAGGTTTTAAAGAGTCAAGACACAACAATATTAAAATGAGATCCTCTAATAACTTCAGGCATTTATGAGCAAACTGGGGGAGGGAGTGTTTGAAATTCTATGCTAAAGATGAATGACTGGGAGCCTTACTTGGGTTCACCTCATGGGTTTGTGTGCGTTGAACTGAAGTGTCAGTCCCCTCAAAGCTGAGAATGGATAACACTTGTTTCACTGGTGAAAAGGAGCTTAGAATGGATGTTGTTTTTGATGTGCATCTTCCACAAACAGATCAGTACAATGTCTGTCAGACTGTTTCAGATAACAGTTGACAGTGTTGCAGAGCGTAGATTAAACAAGGGTTACGCCTGACTTTGAAAATTGTTAAAATTGCTGCTGTTCTCATGCAGATGTTGGCTGTTGCAAGGGTGCTTTGGGATTACAGTTATGACTCAGAGGTGCCATCCTACCTCCTGCAGTGCTGTTTATCCATCTGTGCTGACAGTTTTCTCCCGACTCTGTGCAGGGATGAAAGGGAAAGAGGCAAGTCTAGATCAGATGACTGGCTGTGTAATTCTCATACTTCAAAGGCTATTGCTTGTTCTTGTCACCTTCTGCACTATTTATGTTGTATGTAAATCATCTGATCCACATTGTGTTCCTAATAATTCTCAAGCTGTTTGCCTGAGTTGCTCATCCCTGTCTTTGCTGCTATGGAAACAAATTGTTCCCGATTTCATAGGAAGAATATTGGTTTTTTTCTGTGATTTGGTTATGATGCATCAGAAATTGAGAGTCTAGGCATCGTTCTCTATAACCAAGTGCTTTTGGAAGAGTTTTTGGAGGATGGATGATGCTGCCTAACATTTGTTGTTTGTTCTGTTTGGAAAATCAAGTGAAAGAGGCGAGGGATAGATATTCGATCATATTTGCTGCATTCTGTTGAGGGAAGCACTGCCCTAAAGTCTTTCAGCAACACGTCATTTTAGAAAATGAATGACTGCCATTGTCTTTTGCTTGTTCTTTGTACCTTCATGACAGTATGACTAGTGTGTTCCCATTGACTTTTTCTATGCCAGCATAGGGCAGTCACTACTTATTTCACAGAATCACAGAATATTCCAAGTTGGAAGAGACCCACAAGGATCATCGAGTCCAGCTCTTAAGTGAATAGCCTAACAGGGATCAAATCCACAACTTTGGTATTATTAGCACCATTTTCTCACCAACAAGTTCTTTGCATCACTTGAACAAGAAGTGATGAATAGGAAAAACAATCCCTTTCCTAACTGTGGTATCCTGTGCATGCACTAGTGGGATTGATGGTGGTGCAATGCCAACTTTTGCCTTCTCTTAGCTAACTTGCTGCTGGATTGTTACTAAGTACATTCCCAAAAGCACTAAAGTCTATTAAATTGTTTCTCCTTTTTTATGAACATGAACAATGCATGTTTTTTATGCATAGTGAAGGGTCTGGAGGAAGAGCTGTATGCAGGATGGCTAAGGTCACTTGGTCTGATTAGCCTGGAGAAGAGGAAATTCAGGGAAGTCTACATCTTCCTCACAAGGGGAAGCAGAGGGGCAGGCAGCCAATCTCTGGTGTCCAGTGAGAGGACCCAAGGGAATGACACAAAGCTGTGTTGGGAAGGTTTGGGTTGGATACTAGAAAAATGTTTTTCATTCAGAGTGGCTGAGCACTGGAATGGGCTCCCCCAGGACGTGGTCACAGCAGCAAGCCTGACAGAGCACACGAATTTCTTGGACAATGCTCTCAGGCATCACAATCTCAGGGTGTGATTCTTGGGGCTGTCTTGTGCAGGGCTAACAGCTGGACTGTGATGATCCATGTGGGTCTCTTCTAACTTAGAATATTCTGTGAAACAAGGCATTCTGACATGAGCTGGATTGCTACTCAGACACTTCTCTTGACTTGATTGTGCATTTTTTTTTGCACAGACTTTCTGGTCCTTCATAATGGTGCCATGTGTATGTGGAAAGAGCTCTCTGTCTGTAAAGGTGATATTTAGCTAAATATCCCTTTCCCTGTCAGGCCACGATCTCAAACATCTGAAATCTCAGATTTTGATAAAATGTGCCCTGGTTTCACTATTGCTCTGTCCTTTTAGTCAAGGGATATTCCCTCCCATATATTTGGTTTGGGTTTTTTGGTTTTGGTTTGGTTTGGTGTCTTTTTTTTTTTGTTCAGCTCCATTATCTGTATCACAGAGGATTCAGTCTAGGATGGCAGCAGTTTGCTTTCTTTGCCTGGCGCAGCAGGAGCCTTTTCCCTAATTGAGCACTGTAGGTGCTAGTGCAGTAATACCTTTGCTGATCGTGACAGCTGACAGGATATGGCTGCTTCTCTGCAGAACAAGAATGCTCTCACAGCAGAGCTGCAGAGTGGGCAGATCGATTGCATTTTTGCATTTCACCAGGTGGAGCAAACTTGTATCAAAATGGATGTGGATTCCCCTTCTTGGTACCTTCAGTCCATTTTCATCCTGCTGTTATTGAGTATCTATGCTCTGGGTTCTATCTGTCAGCAAAACTGTAGCAGTATTTAATTTCAGATTTGGTGCGACTCACTGCTAACAAACTAGAAAAAGGGAGAGGGAACCGAGGAACTGAGGATCATTTTGACTTACTGGGCTCACAAATCAGGTCCTTGAGTGACAACTGAAATAGGCAGAGGAGAATAAGCTGCATCACTCCCACTCTGTCTTCCCCTTTCAGTAGTTTGGACCGTGAGGGTACATTGTTTTAAGCATATCTAAATTATTTGCTCAATTCTTCACCCTTAAATTTGGCAGGAAATGCTTCAGGAAAAAAGCTGCCTTTTTTTTTTTTTTTTTTAACACTGAGGGTTTTAATGTAAAAAAAGGAATTTCTAATGAAAACAGAAAAATGGCAAGCAAATCATTAAATTACATACCAGCTAATGATCAGTATCTGTCTCATACCTAGCCATCCTGAAGGGTAAAACTTGATATTGGACATGAAAATGAACTCTTTGCAGTCGTTGTGATTTACAGCCAATGAAACTTGACAATGGAACAAGAGAAGAAAGCTATCAGAAATACCCTTTTGTCTACCAGTATAAGCAAGGGAGAGTGACCAGTGCCCTGCCAGGAAGATTTGGCTGTGTGGCGTGTGCTGCCATCCTGTTTTGAGGCAGATCAGGTGCAGGGCTCAACAGATGCTCCAGAATGCAAAGGGTTGGAAGTGAGCGGGTGAAACAGTGACTGACTTGTGTTGGCAGATGGGAATTGAGGGATTCATTAGTCATGCTGTAGTCTCTTGTTTTGCAGTTTGTCGTGATGAAATGAGAAAAAGAAGTTGCCTTTCGATAGCTGCAGAGGGCTTTTAAATACTGCAGGTTGAGGGCCACTGTACTTGAACAGTGTTTTCTTCTACAGTGTTTGATCATTAAGACAGTTGTCTTACAGATCAGAGGAGACATACATGATGGAATTAGCATTACCAGCTCCTGTTGATTGCAGAAAGTGCTGGATCTTATTTGGGAATAAGCAGAGAATGGTCCAAAGAGACTCTATTCTAAATGCTTTTTCTGTAAGTAAGACCACCTCTTTCAGCTGCTGCATAATCATACACTACTGCGGTTCTCATCTGACTGAATTAGGTTCCAGTAAAAAAACAGTCGGCTGGATGATAAGCAATTAATTTTTTTCCAAAGCATCTTACTGAACGGTACCTATTTGATACCCAAATGTGTATTCTACATCTGTCTTCACTTGCTCTCTCCCCAGGAGGCTGTAATGTACTTACTTAAGAGACACTTTGCCTTGCTGTTCTTCAGTGATTCACTTCTTTGTGTGGAAATTGGGTCTAGACCTGTGCTGTCTGTCAAAGAAGTATAGGATATGAGATATGTTGTCCTGGTCACATCATTTTAATTTTAGATCACAGGAGGGAGGAGAAAGACAAGCAAGTCTTTCCAACCACCTACATCTTCAGGGTTGAAGTCACAAGTGTCTGAAAGGGTGTTAGTAGAAATGATTAGCTATGAAATCATCCATGTAGGTTAATAGACGGGTAAATACACAATGAAGTGAAAAATGCCATAGAATTAATAGCTGAAGAGACATGAGTATTTGTAACCTCGCTAGTGTCTGTGGCAAAATGAAGTACTCTGGAATAAATTAGAATAACAATGAGAGGAGTAAGCTTATGAAAAGTTTGAAGTATATTCTATCAGAATTGGGCTGCATTTCTCAACCAGTCGTATCTCAGAGGTACACTTCTGCCTCAGAAAACACAGTCAAGCCTTGTGAAACAATCCATCCAAAAGGAAACACAATTAATGGGCCATTTTGCAGTGCTTGCTTGGTACAGAAAAATGCAAAATTCCTCCACAAAGTGAGACCAGTTTAAAGGGACCAAATGCTGGCAGCCCCTGGTCAAGAGACTTCCAAGCTCGGTTTCACCCCTTCTCTTACTGAAGTGTAAGTAAATAGAAAGGTTTAAAATAAGAGTTCTTCAGTAGTAGTAGTAAATGAAGTTTCACAGAAGTCTTTCACCAAGCCTTCCTCTTAAGACATTAAATGCTGTGCTTTCCCCATGCTCTCTTCTGTCCTTGTTGCTCTGCAAGCATTGGAAATTTTTCATGTTTACTGTCAGCAACTACTGTTAGCAACTACTGTTTGGGTTGTAGTGCTTGTCACAAATATCCTCCTAGCTCTTAGAGGAAGGGACATAACCTGCCCTGTTTCAGACAGTTCAGGTAAGTATGATATTTGGAGAGGATCCCAGCCTTGGGCATTGTTCTCGAATTAAGGGAACTCATAATTTTTTTCTATTTCCTTGTTAGCTGTGAGTACCCAGTACAAGAAGCTGATGGCTGAGCTTTCCAGGAATGGTGCCCTTGGGGTGCTTAAATACAATCCAAGAGGCCACATTTGTTTATCTCTTAAGATGCTGCTTCTGCACAAATGTGACCAGGGTCCTTGCAATGCTGAGGAGAATTAACCTGACAAAAACTGAGGCCCCCATCTTTGAATAGCTTCTGGATATATGTGCAGTGTGGGAGCAGCTTTTTTACACGTGTGTGGGGGGGAAGAATTGAGGCATTCGGTATTTCCAAAATGTTCTAACCATACTGTCAGTGTTGCTTAGCAGCAGAGGGTTTAAAATAGCGGTATTACTCAACAGTGTGAGCCACATTTGCACATGGTAATGTTCTGTGTCCTGTATTGACTTGATGCATTATAAAAGTGCTAAGTTAATGTAAGGAAAGTGAAGATAGCTCACCTCCTCCTCTCTTAACTTGAGAAACAAATGGCTGAACAGTGACGTGTCTTCCTGATGGCTTTACCAAGCAGATGTCCAGCACAGGGATGCCAAGGTGTTTCAGTCCCGCAGGTGTGTGTGTGCAGACCTCACTCGTGTGCAAAGGCCTCTCACAGCCCTGTTTGTCTCTGAGGAGGTGCAGCACACTGTGCTGGTGCGAGCTCAGGCTGTGCGGTTCGTGCAGCATCAGCCTGGGGCGCCTGGCGAGGAACAGCAGGGACAGGAGCAAGTGTGAATAGCACTCAGTGATCTCCCAGCAGCCTAACTTCTCAGTCCCTGCTAGTGCACATTCCTGCCACTCTTCTGCTTCCTGGATGGTTTGGTCTTCTGAAGTGATGCTGAGAGTACCCGAGGTGGAGGTATCACTCACCCACTGTCTGTGGGAGTCCCAGCCCCCACTGGAGTAAGTCAAAGGATTTGCAAGACTGCAGCTGTACTCACTGTCATCTCCAGAAGAGTGGAATAATGTAGTGATGAAGGCAATAGATCATGGTGGCATAAGTAAAAAGTCTGACTTGGGTATCAAGGAGTTCAAGAGTTCTGTCCTCTACAGGATTAAACTAAGGGTGAATGGTGGTTAGGTTGTATGGTAGCTACTGAAAAATGTTATAGATTCATATAATAATTTCATGTAATATTATAGATTACTATAATAATTTTTGTAAAGATAAACAGCTCACTGTATTACATGTTTCACCTGCTTTGAAGAGTTTCAACTATTGCTTTAGAGCCATAAAAATACTCCCTTAGCATTGCTAATGATTTTCTTAACAAATATGACTACATATTATTGTGTCAAAATAGGGCCATATTTTAAAGCCCTGAAGTGAATTAAAATAGCAACTGGATCTGTCTTTAGTGTTTTGTATGCTGTACCATGGAAATAAAATGTTTACCAGATGCAGATATTTAAATGCTGACCTTAAAATACGGCAAATATGTTTCTTAAATGGATCTTTCTGTTTTTTTCAGTATTTAAAACTGTGGCCTATTTCTTCAGTGAAGACTCATAAACAGCCCATCCTAAATGGCACAGTTAGAACATCATTTAAATTTACAGCTATTTTATTTATGCTTTGCTTGAAGTGTGGACCATGTTATGACAGGCATTCCCTCACACACAGTATATGAACAGTGGAGGAGTATGGCCATTAAGTGTTAATCAAAGACTGGGAGTTGTGCATGTAAAATACTCTCCATTGAACCACTTGCAGTTTACAGAGCAATGTTTCAAAATGAAATGTGGTAGTGTTTGTGACAAACAGCACAATATAAATTATGATGATTCATGTTAATTTAAAACGCTGGTTTAAAGTTTCTGAGGAGGAGAGCTGAGCTCAGTCTACTGTTTTGGGTTGGGGATAGCAATGGATTTAATACTTCCATGACTTACCTGCCATTGCTTTACCACTTTACGGACTAAAGACACAAGAGATGAGGATACTGAAAAAAAGTGCTTTTTCCAATTGCTTAAAAAGATGATTTTCAGTTGTTAAAAGAAATCAAAACAGACATCCCATCTTAATCAGAAAAAGGACACCTGATGTGCCATGGGCTGGTGCATTTTTTTCCCCTGGTATGATTATGAAAGACATGAAGGTCATATGAGACACCTCGAATTTCCCTGCACACATACTTTGTACTTCAGAAAGCAGCGAGTCTCTTGAGATGTCAGTTGCTAAGAAAAATATCCTTGTGTTTCCAGTCAGGCAATCAGGGCTTGTGAAACCATGTCTGCAACCTCCTTTAGCTTTGTTTCAAAGTTCCTGCCAGTGGAGGTGCATTCACAGGAGCCCAGCTTGCAAGGGTTGCACAACAATGATTGCACCAAATTGCAAGGTGCACAGGAGAGATGGTGCAAATAATTTCTGCACTAGTGGCTTTCCACATTGGGGCCATATGTTACTCAGCTGATGTCATATGCAGGCTGAGGATGTCGCTGTCCTGTGCTGCCTGGTTTGCCTCTGAGCTGGCAAAGCCTTTTAGAGAGTGTGATTCAAGGGTAGTGCTTAAGGATGCACTACAAAGAGGAGAGAGCTTTTTCAACTGGGATCCCTGTCAGTGGATTGCTCTGAACAGATTCTTGGCTGGAGGAGAGGAAAACTGGGGGATTGGAAAGTGCTCAGTACAGCTCAATGGTGCATAGGTATTATTTACCACTTCTGGTTAGTCCCTGAACAAATGATTTCTCCACACAGTGTACATGTGTGCTATAACCAGCCTTGAAATGTTTATCCTGTATTTCAGAAGTAACTTGTTCTTGTGATTTCTAGTAACAGTACTCATCTATGACTAGTTTTCTGGATGGTTGCCAACGAACAAAAAATGTATTTAGTTGGAGGAAAGCAGCTGAATAAAAATTAGCGGTCCATATACACAATATTGTGCTTTATATGACTGGCTGTCCTTACTGACACACAGAGATGAGCAGGATTTATTTTGTTTGTTGTAGATCAAAATCTTGCTAGAGCTTGGAAGTTTTTCACAAGTCTGCAAAATGAGCTTTTAGTAGCCTTACAGGACGTACCTGGGCTTCAGCAGGGCTTGGGTTTGGCCCTTTGAGAGCATTATTTCTGTGTATGTGCTCAATACAACTGTTGTCTCAAGGCTTGTGTGTTGCCTTAGATTACCAGTTTGTTTTCTCAGAGACCTGGTGACTCCATACAGGAGGAGGGATGGGATTCCAGTTCTTTCTTCCTTAACTCGGTTGGTTTCCTTGTTCCTTTTTTGTGTCTGTGTGTGCTTAGGATCATGAATGTAAACCTCAAGCCTGTTGCTATGTAAAGGGGGGAAAAAGCTCCACGTTCAAGCTGCTGCTGGCACGAGCCCAGCTTTGCCATGAGTGTCTCACATTAGGCTCTGAGGCCAGGCCAAGCTGAGAGATACATTTCCGGGTTCTCTTTGGCTTTAGAAGCTAGTTTTACATCTGGAGACAATGCTTCCATGAAATGCTTATTCCCTTTGGGCAGAGGCAGATGTGGGCCCTGCACACAGGCCACGTCCCGCGCTCGGGTGTTTGTTACGCTGTGCTCAGCTGCGTCAGTCTGAGCTCCTGGTGCCCGTGAGGCTGCGGTGGCAGTGCCGGGGGAGCAGCACCCTCCTGGGAGACACAGGGTGATGGGCACTTCAGGACAGCCAGCTGAGCTCTTCTTAGTGGGACCCAGGAAGGGACTTGGTCTGCATCTTCTACCCCAAGGCATACCCATGTGGATTTTTCTGGTCAACCAGATAACTGCTGTAATGAATGTGGTGGTATTTCTATTTGTGATCAAGGGTTGCATAAACTACTGCATAAACTCCACTGCTGAAGTGTATGCACATCCCTTACCAGAGTGTCCAAGTTCTGTTCTTGCACTTTGGCACCTTGCCAATTCAGGATCTAAATAATGAAAAATAGAGCTCAGCTGCATCATTATGACTTCATTTCCCTGAAGTTTGTTGCTTTCCTATGTTTCCCAGTTGCACTCTCTTTGCCAGCCGTGCTGGTAGTCATCAGCTGTGGGGAGCTCTTACACGTCATCTCCTGTTCTGGGACGAGTTAGCCTTTTGCTGTTCCTCACTTTCCTTCTTGCTTTGAAAAGAGTTTTTCTTCTTAAATTTTTCCCCACAGCCAAATGAGCTATGTGGTTACATGTTTTTGTTTAAACCTAGGTCTTCTGCTTCCAAACACGGATTGGCTTGACGCTGTTTTTCTACCCTGGAGCAGCAGTTGCAAGTAGCTGAAAAGGAACTGAGCTCTAAGTGTTTTGTTAGTGTGTGCTGTTGACATGTAATTAAGGGGCAGGCCAGAAAGGGGCAAGCTGTGACTTTGTGTTCTGTCTCTGGCTGCCTGGTAGATGCTTATGTTTAAAGCGTCCTCTTGGTCTTTGTTGTTGAGCGGAGAGCTGCTTCTCCTCCAGGGTGAGTGCGCTCCTGGCAGTACCTGTGTGCGGACTGGTATGGTTTGGTAGGAAAAGCTCGACCTGAGGCAGAGCTGGCATCAGCACTTAACTGCTGGCTGAAGTGTGCTGTTCAGTGCCCTGTTTCTTAAGCCTGTGTTTTTCTTATGGTGGGTAGACGTGTCTGGAAATCAATCCAGGAGCTGGTACTTGCAGAACTCAAACCAGTGCAAAGTCCACTTAATATTGGGTGGATATTTTTGGGGTCTGTCTGCATATTTCCTGGTGGTCTTCCCTCTGCAATTTAGATGTGTTGGAGCTGCCAACACTTAGTGGTGTGTATAAACTGCAGGATGGGGGGTGCAATGCAGTCCTAGATATCTCCTTGCTGCTTCCTGCCTCCTCCAGCCTATCTCTGTTGCTGTGGCAACTCAGAGCACCTACAGGCATGGAGCTGTTGTTGCCTATCCTTGCCTTCATGCTTCATAATCCTCATATTTCTGTGCCTCTCAGTTTATCACATGTTTTAGAACCTGGGGTTTCTTTTGACCAAGGCTAGAAACTGCTAAATTTTTAGGAGAGTGTTTGTCTAAGACAAGATGTCATAGATTACTTTTGGTCACGCTGTATTTTGTGTTGTGATTGTGTTTGATTAAAATTCCTCAGGCTTCTTTTCTGAGTAAAGCAAAGCACGTGGTCATGCAGTGTCCCAGTCACATGGTAACAAAGGACTCCATTGCAACATTTCATTAGAAGTCTGTGAATATCACAGTTGCTTCCATTTCCAATAAGAAACCCACGAACAACCCAAGGGAAAGTCAAATGTGCTGTCCAGCTATCTGCAGCCGTCTGGAAAATGTTTTTGCAATCCCCATCCTCTGTTTTGACAAATATTTTCTTGTGCTCTTTTCAATTACAAGACTTTTTTAGTTTTATCAACTATTAAAAAATGAGAATGATACAGAATCTATTTTGCTGTCACTTCCTTTAATGTAATACTTTATCTTCCACTAATGAGGCTCTTTATCATGAGCAATTATTGTCATCTTATACAAACAATTGCCAAAAGGTTATCTTCCTCTAATAAGAGCACAGGAAATTGTGCTAGGGATTACAGACCCTGTGGAGGTTTGCCAATAAATCTTCTACATAAAATATTTGTAGTCTTTGTAATTGCATACTGTGCTTTATGCTAGTGCAGAATCACATTCTTCCCTCAAGTTCATCATGCCTAAGTCTTAGGGCTTTTATGGTGCTTATGTGTTTAACATGCACTTGCTTCTGCAGCCAGAAAGTAGATTTAAATTATAGAGGAAAGAAAATGGCAGATGCTTTGCATATCTCCATTACTGTGCTACAAAGAGTAGTAACACAGATGCAGATACAGGCCAGTGGAGGGGAGACTGTCATGCCTGAAGGGCTGTGACAATCCCTGGTGCTGGATATACCTGTAGAGAAAGCGCAGGCAAGAATAAGGGGCATCAAATCAGACTTATCTAAGCAGATTTGGTTTCATGGGGACTGCAGTGGAATTGTGGTGTTTCACCCTTCATTTCAGATGAAACGAATTCGTACAGCTTGTTCTTGCATCTCTTTCCTTCTGACTTGGCTTGTGGTTAATAAAGACACAAGCTAGAGAGAATCTAATTTGTGCATGTCCTCCTGTGCCACCACTGCACCTCTGACAATAATGTATGTGTGCTGGAGAAAAACGTGTATGGAAACTGTACAGGCCACTGTGAATACTTCCAGTCATCCCTGCTCCTACTTGACTCATTCTTTGGTTAATTAGATTGTTCTAGCCAGGAGTCCTGCAAAATTAAACATTGGGTGTTAGAATACAAACAAAACTCTTTTTTTGTTTGTTTTAATGGTCCTTTGACTAATGGAATGCCTTCTTGATGATTAAGATAAAATGAGGTCTCTGGAATAGGATCATTAGTTTGATGTTGACCCCAAAAGGTGTGGTTCAGAGACATCTTTCACTCGCAAACTACTATCTCAACTTTGCCAATTGTGCATCCATCTATAGGAAAAGCTGTTCTTAACATTTAATTGTGTGATGTACAGTGATGGGGTGCACCTCTCATGGCAGGTCTGTTCTGCAGGAACTGTTCTGTCCAACCCTCTGGTCCTGTTGTTCATCACCCTAGCTTTTCCTCAGCTTTCCTTCATAAGTTATTTTTTTCTAGTGCAGATAGGATGTCTTATATGGATTAGGATCTTAGTAGGCAAACTACATTCAGGAGCATTGCCCGTCCCGTGATCCAACTCATGTTCTTTAGTACATCAAGAGCTTTCTTCTTATTGATTTAAAAATCTTCTCAGTTATTTAAAACATAGCATTTGAAATTGCCTTAAGTAATCCAGTTCTAGTGTTATCAAAATACAAAATTAAAAGCTAAATTTCAGGTGTATAGTATATTTAATATAAAAAGAACATATTGTAGCCTTAGTGCAGACTTTTGCATCCGTTTCTTCAATGCCTCAGCAGGCCCTCAAATCTGCTATGCAAAATGCAAAATGAAGCTACCAGTTACTCTGAAGCCAAAACTGGCCATTATAAAACCTCTGTAAGCTGGCTGCTAGTCTCAGAGTTCATTATGAGGGAGGTCATTCTTCCTTACAGCAATGAATGTAGCTTTTGAGTACATTTTAAAAGTTTCATTTAATCACAATGCGGATGAATTGTTTCAGTCGTGATCATCTGATGGGAAACTAACTTTCTTCTTCCTGAGAGAAAAAATATTGTGTTGATTCTTGCAGCAGCTTTTAGAACTACAGGATGTGATTTCCTTGATTTTTTTTTTTTAAAGACTTGAAGATTTTGGCACTAACAAAGGAATTTTTTCCATTCTTTTCTTTTTAATACAGAATAGTCAGTTTTCTTTTGAAATTGGTGAATATGCAGAATAAGATCTTCAACAGGCTTTCTGTACATCTTCTTAAAGTTATTTTTTCCCAAAGTGTTTTTCACTACTCCATAAAAAATGTGTGATTGTGAAATGCTTTAAAGAGTGTATCAGTTTCAGATTTGGCTGAAATGGTTTAAATAGGGGAAAGAAAATAAGTTTGTTGTTGGTTGTGTTTGTTTGTTTGTTGGGTTTTTGTGGATAATCTTCCATGCCCTAATTGGAAGAGTTTGAAGAAGATGCCAGGTTCATGTTGGAGATATATAATATTAGGATGAAACAACATCTCCTCAAGCCAGAGCACAAGAATTGCCAGTGAGATCCAAGGAAATATTTTCTTTTTCCCGTGAGAGTGGTTAACCATTGGAAGACATTGTCCATGGAGGCTAAAAACATCCTTAGAGATACTCAATGCAGAGCTGGACAAAGCCATGAGCAATCTGCTGTAACTGACCCTGCTTTGGCCTGGGCATTGAGCTGGAAACTACCAGGAATCCCTACAACCTAAATTATTCTGAGATATCAATTTTCTTTATATGTGCAATATCTGTGGTATTGGATGAATTTTCTGTTCTATTATACAACTGTATTTTCTGCATGATTGCTGACAACTGCAGAGGAATGGAGTGGGGGTGGTATTGGTGGAAGTGAGAAGTCTCCAGCAGCAGATAGCTGGTGAGCAGCTGGAGTCAGGAGTCCAGTGCAGCCAGCTGCTGCTCATCCAGGATATTATCCTGCAGCCATGGGTCAATGGAGTGGGTGTGTACGGTACTCCTTGGCCACTTTGTGAGGAATGTCATGTTGCCACTATCTCTGAACAAGTATGCCCAGCCTTGATTTTCATTATGCACATAAAAATGTGCTGGTGAACAGAAATGGTAAGTTTAAAGTACTGTATAGCTTTACTTTCCCTAATACAGACACTTTGCCAGGACCAATGTAGAAGAATCCTGTCTCATACCACTAGTCCTTGTATGCTGGGAAAAACAAACAGCAGTGCTTTCTAACACATCTTCTCCCAGCAAAACTCCAGGACTTTTTCCAAGTAAGTATGTGCTTCAAAACATGTTTAAATGTTCAGTTTCCACGTGACTTAAACTAAACATTTGAAGTATCAAGGATATTCAGTGTTAATCCTCTGTAATCTTTTTGATTACTCTGTGGTTGTTGGAAAGGCTATTGATTGCCTGTTAGCGGAGAGATTCAAGATGATCAAAAAGGCATGTATTATGTATTGCTTCCTAACCCAATAGATCAAAAAGGGAAAATTCCTTAGCATTAACTGTTCAAATATTTGCAAAAAATCATTATGGTTTCCAGAAAATGTTGTATTCTGTGTTCAATGTTTCCTTTTCTTGCTATTCAGAAGCAATTAATTAATTCAGGTTATCTTAGTTTTTTACATGGATATATCAGTGCTATCCAGTTGCAGGTCCATAGAAGTTCTGAGCTATAAACATCAAAGAAATTCTATATCAATTAGGTGTGTGGTCTAGGCTGGAAAGAAATAGGTAAGACAATTTAATTTCTGGTTGCATTCCTCATATTGGTGTCCTTAAAGCTTATTTTCTAAGGTGATTGATGACAAAGGGGAGTATAGATCTCAGGAAGCACTACATAGTATTCATGAAAGACAAAGCATTTCATTTTCAGATAAATCTGACAAATATTTTTTTTTCTGAAATCTCAGACAAATAGTGTTGAGATGTATCTTCTATGCTGTATAAAGTTGCAGAAGCTATTTAAAACTGCAGAGCTGAGATGAAAGTCTTTGTGGCTGGTAGCTGTGACTCAGCAA
>VZTT01045310.1:36510-64406 GCA_013400855.1 Buphagus erythrorhynchus
ACCCTTAGAAGTGATAAAGCAATTCCTTTAATATTTGCTGTTCATGAAGTACCCAAGCTGCATAGTCCAACCAGTCTAATTAAGGGTGACTGTTACATTCTTATTAACCAGTAAGGAAAAAAATACATAAGAAAATTATGGTCACACCATTTAAACAGTAAAGAAATGCTATTGTGAATAAATTATACACGACATAAAATGTCTTAATAAAAATCCAGTGGGCTTCAAGGTGATGATGAAGTGGAAGAAGCTATGCATGGGTAAAGGAGGAAGATAATCTGTTTTTTAATTAATTTCACCAGCTGTAGGTGATGAAGATTGAGTATCGATACAGTTGAAAAAAGGATTGTATCTAGAACCCAAATGTAGGTCACAGTCCAAGAGAGGAATAAACTGCAGTTTGAGGCCGATACCGTTTGTGATGGATAATGGAAGGTGAGCTCTTGGTGTAGAGCACTCGAGGAAGGAACGCAGCTGATCCACAGTTGCAGGAGTGATGAAGATTCAGTACTGTGTGAAAGGGTTTGATTCACACGAGTTGCAAGGAGAGCAGTACTTGTAGAAAAGCTGTGAGGGAGTGAGGTTTTCCTATGATCCAAGAGCAGGTCAGTCTATGTGTGGGGGAATATTTCCTCCAGCGGACAGAGTTTGAATTCACAAGGCAGTGGCATAACAAGTTCCGATGTCTGGAAGCTGGAACACAAAATGCATACTACTAATAAGTAATGCTCTTTATTATGCTGATGATTCATCTTTGAAAGAACTAAGCCATATATTTAGTAGGTTCCTCATCTGGCCAATTCTTTCAAGATACCAGATCAGCTGTTTTCCTCCAGAAGAAATGTCATAGCCTTGTAGAAAAGGTAGAAGACAGTGAGATGATGGAGGACTCACTGGATGAAGTCTTGTGGGCTATAATAATCTGGAAGCTTTGTGATCTGGAATAAGTCTGTCAGGAACTGGAGTGAGGCCATCAGTTTTTTTTCAGATAGGCTGCTGAACAGCTGTCAGATACTAGCTGCCAGATAACATAAAGAATGTGTCCTGCGTTGCCAGAATGTCTAACTGATTTTGGCAGTGGAAGGAAATGTGGGCTTGCTTCATAGTCTTTTCACCACAGGAAGGGATGATGCACATTATAATCTGTTCTAGCAGAGCATTTGTTTGGGCACCAGAGGAAACAAAAGAAAATACAGGACAAAAATCCAGATCAGTGCCCTGTGGAGAGGGTAAGACCAGGACTTGGAGGCTTTTACGTGCAGTTAAGTTTCACTCTTCAGATAACTTGTAGAAGCAGATCACTAAATCGTGTAGTACTTTCTGCTGACAGTTCTGACGTGTTTGAAGCTGTTATATATCATTCCTTGAGAATAACTTCTACTGGACTCACCAAGGTTAGAGATGGGAAATTGGTCTGCTTTTACATTCCTTTTGTCCAGCAAGCCTTTCTTCTCTTTGCTTAGACTGTGCCAGTTTGGGACTACTGCCCTTTCAAAAGTGTCAGATGTGAATGTTGTGCTTTACACCTAAATGGATGCTAACTTCTGGCTGATTTAGGGGTCCACTTTTCTCAAACCCAACCTCCTGGGGGCTTTACTCCCCTCATGACAGGTTCACATGGTTTAAGCTGCAAAATGTAGACCATGGAAATGTTGAGAGGGAAACTGGAATCTCTTGTACTCCAAACCTTGTCATTTTCTTCATGACTCTGCAGTACCATTTAAGCATGTGTCCTGTGGGTTTTGGAAGTAGTACCAGACTCAGTCTAGCTTGGTGGGTCTTTATGTGGACATACTTCCTCCAGTTAAATTCCAGTAAGAAAGTCACCTTCTGATGCTGCAGTTGGTCTTGTCCCCCTGCCTGTCTTGTGACACCCTGGCCTGATATAGCACTGTATCACCAGGTGTTGGGCTGATGCAGTGGTTTGTCTCCTGCCTATTAGGACAGGCTGAGGTCTCAAGGTGCCAAATCTTTCACTGGAGCCTTCCAAGTGAGTATCAGCTATGTTCAGTGATTCTTCATTACCAGCTTCTTGTCATCACTTTTCTCAACTTTCTTATGAGAAAGGGATAGAGATTGCAAGACATCGAACAAACTCGGAATGCTCAGTTTGTAGAAACAGTGATGTAGTCTATGGACTTAAAATGAGTAACAATAAGGAAACTCAGATTGTACAGAGACCACTGAGAACTGTCTTGCTCCTGCTTGAAGGTGCCTCATCTCAAGAGAGGTGTGAGGAAGATACCAGTGCTTGTCAAGAGAGGTAACTCTCAGCCATTCTCAACTTCACACAGTGATAGCGAAGAATTGCATTAAAATAGTGACTGCTAAGTTAATTCTAATCCATTGGAAATCAGGAACTGAGGAAGGATGAATGTACTACATAAGCACAGCATTGTTCATATAGCATAGGTTTAAATATAACTTTCCTGCTAGTACTGAGAATCTGCTGGAAGTCAGTCTTAAAACATAATTCATCGCAATGAAACACTGCAGAGAAGTTATGATTCATTTTCTGCCATAACAATCATATTTACGTATAATTTGTGGATGTTCAGTTCTGTGAGAGACTTTTATCTCTAGGAAAAAAATACAGGAAAGCCACCAAAGTTCACATGAAAGTGGGGATCAATGCACTTTCAAGTAACGTTTATTTGCTCAGCCAAAAATAAGCGTATTCAAACATTATAGGGTTCAAGGGGAAATCAGTGAACCAGCTAGCTTCCAAAGAAAAGTTCTTACTGACTATCTGTTTTCACAGAAAAGCACCTCTAGGTATTATCATATTTTGAAGGGCCAGTATTATTAGGTACTTCGTTCTGTAAATGGTGTATAATCAAGAACTACTAAGAGAAATTTAAATACAGTAATTCACGAGTAGTTCAGTACCATCAAAGACTAATCAGTCAGTTGGAGACTATCCCTCAAATGCTTTTTCTGTTGTTAAATCTTCACTTCTTTCTATACTGCTTTGCTTTACTGAAGATTCCTCACATTTCACACAGAAGGTCCTCTCCCCCACTAACTCCAGGCTGTGCCTGTAGGTCAGGTCTCTCTCCCCATAAACTGGCAGTTTGCACCTCGTATGTTATTGGGAAGTTCTTACAAACTTCTTGAATTTGTTATGCTTTTCTTCCAACAGTGCTGCCTTGCAAACTCCTGCATGGTGCTGTGCATGATGAAGGAAGAGAGCACATCATTGACTCAGATGGCATTCTTTGGGCCAGTAGCAGCCCCCCTGTCTGGGGCTGTGTATGTGCTTGGTGTTGTTTTGTGCTGCTGTGTGAGAAACTGAAGCAATGTGGCAAGATCTGAACAAAAATTTATCACCTTTTACCAAAAATGCATTTTTTCATTCCAACTTTTCTGAGTTTTCAGCCTTAATTAATCCTTTTTCTTGATTATTCACTTAAAAATGAGTGAAGTACAACAATTCTCAAAGTCTGCTTCTGTACATAGAGCCATGAGTCATATCTATGTATAGGATGATTGCTTCCATGTACTTTCCCAGGAGTTTTGTGGCTAGCTCTCTGAGCCTGGCAGCAGGACTGAATTACTGGCACTGTAATGCCTTGCTGAGCTGTGATGGTGCTTTTGGAGAGTATCTTGGGTATCACATGCTGGAGGGAGAGAACAGAGTGCCCATCTTCTACTTGTAGTGAGGACTAGGGAGAGCGAGAAGGAACCCGCTGGCAAGTTCAGGTGTGTTTACACTGCTGTACCTGTGTTTGTAATAAACAGATATTTCCCTGCTCACAGGCAAAATTGTTGCTTTTCCTCATCAGATGAGTCAATTCACAAAGAGACAAAGTTTCTATACCACAGGGGCATTCCTGCCAGAGGACAGATTTCTGTATCAGATACATCGAACAGGCTGAAATTATATCTAATTAATGACTGTGTAAACTGGCCTTGTGCTAGAAGGCCATATGTTCATTTGTGTAGACATGATGAAGACAGGCAAACAGCATCTGCAGAAATTACAGATCTGCCCCAGAGCTGCTTACTCACTGTGAGGCACTTGATGAGGAAGGCACTGCTGATGCCAACTGCCTGGAGTAGCACTGATACTCACTGATTGTACATGATAATATGTGAATTTTCATGGCACGTTGCTGCCTGCAGTCTTTTGTCACTATGGGATGGGATCCTCAGCATGTGGATTGGTCGGGGGTACCTCATCACTAGAAGGGCTGGGCTGTGGAATAAGTCTTTGGATACTCAGGGAAACAAACGTGTGTGTGAGCACCAATGAGGCAGATAGTGTACAAGTGTTTGTTTTAAAGAGAGAAGGGAAGCAGGCATAAGTGGGAATGCCTCACCTATGTGGAGTTACAGCTTAGAGCTTTTCTCCAGCCTGTGGGAGCAAAATGTCTTCCATCATCGGGTCCACTAGTCCTGAAGATGTGTGCCACAGCTAGCAGGAATGTGTGTGTGCATGTACCTCTGTTAAGTATATTTCTAGCCAATGGGGGAAGGGAAAGTGTGTTTTAAAGATGTTCAAATAGTAGTTCAGTGTAAAATCCCTCCTGAAAATCTCTCTCAGCCTTTGAGAAGGCACTGAGAGTGATTTTTAGTTGTTTTTCTTTTCTGGTGGAGGACGTTGATATCAATAATGTTTCAAGGAGTGAATAGGAAACTTTGGGAAAGGCCAGAGGAAAGAAAATAATTAAATAATTTTGCTGTGATCCATTTTGCTAAGATGAATGGTGACCATTTACCTTTCACCAAAGTTGTGTTGTCTCAGTGGAGAGATAATGGCTTGGATTGCATAGGCAGAGTCTGGAAAAATTCTATTGAGCTATAGGAGAAAGGCATTTCTTTGTCCTTGAGGAGTTTTGTATTTGTCCTTTGGGATGAAGGATAAGTCAGACAAGCTAATTTTGGAAAACTAAGAAGTCACATCATTTTTCCCTAGTATTTTTGCCATTTCAGACAGCTCTGTCTTTCTAATACCATTTTTCTTCTGACTCTTATTCTGCCAGAGACCAGCATTCTGGGTGGATGGCTTCCAGTGCTCTTCTGCCTGTGAAGAAGAAACATTAGGCAAGAGTCAGAGAAGGAATATTGTTCAGCTTTGTGGCCCCATATATCCTCACTGGCTCTGTAGGGGAGCCCTTAAATCCTCCGAAAGTGAGGATTTGCATTAGAGGATGGGAAGGTTTGTCGTTACTTGGCAGTGATCTGGAACCACTTTTACACTTGTCTGTACACCGTCAGTGGGCAAGTGGGCTTTTCTGATCAATTGCAAAAGAAATTGGAGAGATTTTAGTTGTCTCAGTATCTCTGTGGGTTTAGTTCTTAATTATCCTTTTGTGCCATTCTGCTGAAGCATGTTTGTTAATCGCTCCAGAGTACTTTAGCTTCTTTCAATATATTGAATTCCACTTGGATGCTTTTAAAAGTGTTTGCACAGCATATGCCTTTCTTAGGAGTATGGGAAATATCCACAGTCTGAAACAAAAGTGCAGTGTTCCAAACTCAACATCCATGTTGTTATCCCATAAATTAGTACGCACTGTGCTGTTACGTAAGTTTGCTTTGTGTCAGAATAATAAAAGCTGAGTGTACTAAAAGGCTGATAAGCCTGCCATGAAAAATTACATTGTTCAAATTTTTCTGCCTTAAAATAACACCTGTTGCATTACTGACACGCTGGTAGTATAGTGTGTCTTGAGAGCTAGTATAAAAAAAGAAAAAAAAGGCAATTTTTCAGGCCGTTCAGGTCTGAGCTTTGGCAGCCTTGAATTTAGTATTGTCTCAGAGCCACTCTTATACAAAAGGACTTCGAGAAAGCACAGCTGTTCTGTATTTTTGGATATTAAAAATGGACAGAGTCACTTTTCAGTAATACTGCCATAGCCTCGAGGACCGAATGCAAAAAACAAGTGCTCCTTCTGTTGGCAGGTGGGAAGTTCAATCCCTTAAAAGGCAAAATAAAAAATAATAAAATGGATGGTTGTGCAGATTCTGAGGGTAGCCTGCAATGAGAGTGAAGGGACAAGTACCCCACAGCTGCCAGAGAAAATCAGTGCTGGCAGTGTGTGTGCATAAAGTGACAGCGCGCTTCCAGCAGCCCTTAAATGAGCGATGGAGGAGGGGGGAGAGGGGAAGTTCACCCCTGCTACCACAGCTCTGCACAATGATCGCCTTTCTGGGTGCCGGGGTCACAGCTGCTGTCTGGAGATTACGTACAGAAGCACTCTTCTTCTCTGGAGAATGAGGTTTCCTGGAGGATTAAGCACAGGCTGAAAGCAGGAGGAGTTATTCAGGAGGGAGACAAAGACCGTGAGCCCACGGCTGTGACAGGCGACAGGGGCGGAAGACTGCGAGCAAGAACAGGACTGCCAGGAGTTGCTGCTTGGATGGGAGAGCCTCCAGTTAGGGATCCTGAAGTGGTCCAGCTGTGGGGTGAAACCCACTCAGGGTCTGACATGACCTTGCCTGCTGGCAGGACTCGAAGTGTCCTTTCCCACTCATGTGGGAGGTGGAAAGAGTCTGAGCCACCTCCTGCATCTGAACTAGAGTAATTCCTTTGCTCTTAATCTCAAGCCCCGTTTAGTATTCAGAAACAGTGATCAATGCAGTAATCTGAACCTTGATGTAAAGGTACATATGCACTCCCCATCTGCTCAGAAAGTGATGCTTTTTGCATTTTCTTCTGTCACTGACATGTTTCACCATGCCTTCTAAGCCCACTGCTTTGGTGCTTCCTTCTTCCCTCTTCCTTCTTAGCTTTCTTTTTCTATCTCATTTTTTCTCTCTCATCCTGCTAGTTCACCTCTTGGGTACACACATTCCCAGGCAAGTATCCAGAATATCCTTCACCCATGTATCATGTGCCAGCACCTCTGTTTTGTGTAGGAAGGTCTTCTATATTTGAAGCCAGGGCCATCTGTCTCCGTGCTAAAAAAAAAAAGCAGGTTTCTTGCAGTTTTCTGCAAGGGCAGTGGCCAAAGTTCTTCTGCATAACTGTAAAAGGTTTAATGCAACTGATTCTATAGTAATAATATCTGAAACTTCTATTTATCATTTCTCAAGTCTTATTCTACCCACTGGATCAAATTTCCCACAGATCCTATATGCCGGCAACTTCTTTTTAGTGGCTTCAGAATCCACTAGTGCTTTTTATAATCTGAAACAAATGAGTGCTGCACATAATGTAGGAAAGGAGAGGTGGAGGCAGAGGAGGCTGACAATGCATGCATTCAAATGATGTGAAAGTGCAAGTGGGAAAAATCTGACTGTGTTGGTAGAGCTTGTCAGAGGGGGTTTCAGGCATATCATATATTAGAAAATCATAGCTATTTTAAAAGCAAAAGAATGAAACTTCTTAAAAGGAGCAGAATTCCAGAAGAATGCTAATGAGTAAATACTGGGTGCTGGTGTTTAAATGTAATGTCATAGTTGCTAGTTATTGTCCCTGCTGTATGGATATTTCCTAACTGCTGTGTGAGTCTTAACCAAATCACATTTAAAACTGTACTCCCATTTGCCTCTCACTCCGTAAAATCCTCTCTAAAAAGGAGCATTATCAAATAAATTGGTAAGAATTTAAATACTGCTGTTGTAGCTGAAGCTAGTTCATGCTTTTGATGTTGCATTTAGGCACAAACATAAATAAACAGGAAATCATACAAAAACTATTAAAAGAAGAAATTCAGTGTGATGTAGAAATGTAACCTGTGCTACTCACTTCTGGCCCTGGTTGATATATTGTTAAGAATAAAATGCTGAAGAGTGCTCCCTTGCAAGGAGGAACTGAAGCAACTTTGATTTTTTTTTTTTTAATTTTTTTTTTTTTTTCTATCACAAGTCTTGTGAAGAGTACTGATGACTGCCCACATCTGGTGAATTGGATTAGAATCTAATTAGCATGCAGAGTTTAGAAAACTTTTATAAAGTTTCAAAAATAATGTGAAAGAAAATAGCTCAGCTAAAAATTCAGAGAATTACTGAAATATTCATCTGACCATAACTTGAAAGTAGCTTTTCTGCTCCTTAAAGATGTAGCTCACATGAACGATAACCTATTTGATTTGTTAACATTTTCTGTTCAGATAATTTGTTAAGTTTAAAGTTATCTATAGTATCTAATTGACCCCTGTAGCTAAGAGTCCATCTGGAAATCTAGGCACATACTGAGAAATATCAATAAAGTGATTTTACTGTTTGTGAAACCAATTTTTGTGGCCTAGTTTATAGGCCACAAAAAGGATCCTAGGCATCAAAAAGGATAATACACCTGTCTTACGTTTGTGAAGTACCTCAGCAGCAAACACAGAAGGATAGTCTATTCAGTTTATGTACTTAATTTTTCAACACTGTGTTGTAATGGCATGTTTCCAAGCAAAAACATACTTTCCTCTTTAATCTCATTCACTTACATATACATCAACTGCTCTGTATAGCAGAGGGGTTAAATTCAGGCTGAAATGTGGTCCAAAGAAGCAGTGGAGGCAGAAACTCCTTCTGTAATTCTTACTGTAGAGGAATAGAAATTCTTTCCCCATGTCTCTAAATTTAGCCCTTACACCAGCTCTGAGAAGCAGTATTTTTAAAAAGAAAGTGGTGATTTGTGAAATAGAAATTACAAATATTTTAAGATGCAAATGGCTGCTTTTTTGTCTTCCTTCTCCATTGCAGTTCTGAGTATCTGCTCAGCCTTAGGGGTGCAATCTCTTTTTCTGTGGGACTGCACGGGGCTTATTTACAGAGCATATCTATAACAGTGCTTCAACTTGCAGGGGTGGAAAGTAGAGCCCACTATGTATTGGTAGTATATATTTTGTGTCCTGAAGGAAAAATCTTAAACAATATTTGTAAGAATGGATCAGCGTCACACTCTCAGATTATTCAGACTGTGGAAAAATTACATTTCACTTCTTTAAGGCATCCCACATACTTAGTTGCTACATCTTGGCTTAGTTGGGATTTATATATGTATATGTATAATTTTTTTCTCTTTGATCTATTTAGAAGAGAGATAAAATTCTGTCAACATCTGTGGCAATGTTACATTGCAGATAGAGCATAGGCAGAAAGGAAGGAGGAGTGTGTCTTCTGGGGAAGAAAGAGTTTATAGGTATCCAGGCCTTTGAGTGTTTCTGGGCTTCTTGGTTTCAGTGGTCCAACTCTGTGAGGAAGCCTCTCTGCAGCAGAACACAGGCTATTTCTCCCCAGCTTGGGATCAGCTTGTGCAGCATGGCTGGGAACATGCAGGATCCCTGTGGAAACTTCAGTGCTTTAGAATCATGGGCTCTTTCCAGCCAGTGCACTCCAGCTAGGATGCAGTAGGATGCATAGGATGATGTGGGGAAGCATTTACTTCTCTCACTCTGCTCTATGCCTACTTGAATCACTCTCCTGATCTTGGTCATGGTGTAGCTGGTGGCCCAGCTCTTCAGCATTTGGCATTCTCTGCTTTCTAACCTTGATCTGAAAGGAATTTTTGTTTTATGAATCCTGATCATCTCTCCAAGGGCAAACTTGAAAGCCATGGTACTTTTTTCTTTAACATCTGTGTGTCTGATTAAGTTCTGGGACTCTTGCATTTGGAGCAGAAAATTTAGACTAGCAAATTTCTACCATTTCCTGAAAGGACTGAAAATCACCTCTGCCTTGATACCTGCAGCAAGATTCCCCAAATCAGGGCAGTGTTTAGAAAGTAGCAAAAATAGCAGTGGTCCTTGAAATCCATTTTGTAAGACTGAGTTAAAAGGACAGAGAGGAAGTGTGTGGAGCTTGTCTAGCTTCATAGCACATCAGTCTCTTGTGTGAGTGCCAACAGTTTTGGGGTTTTTGTTCATGAGATTAATATAGAAGGTCAGAAACTATTTCTGTCTACAGGAGCAGGCATAGTATATCCTGCATTCTCCGGGTCTTCCTCTTCTCACTGAATGCTGAAGCATGAAGCGTATTTTGAGATGTTTCTATGCTGTGCACTTGCACAGCAGAAAACAGCACTAGGTGGGATATTGGAAAAGTTAATAGCACTTACTTGATGTGGAGGTGAGAAGGTAGTTTTGTTTCAGCAAGATGGTGACTCATGATGCCAGAATGAATGTGATTAGGGTGGTTTATTTTAGCTTAGATATCACACATACCTGTTGAGGTCTGAGATAAAACAAGTGAATCCTCAATAAGCATACTGTCAGAATTCAATACCCCATAGTGATCCAAGTTGTAAAAGCCTGCCTCATCACATGAGAACACAGAGTGCTCTTTCTGGGGCTCTTTGAAAGGAAGAGTGGTGCCTTTGTTGGCAGGGTGCTGCCCTGTGCCAGAACACCACAGCGGATGGTGGCATGTGCTCTGTATTCATGGTTGGTCTGAATCCAGTGAATCTGAAGAATAAATAAAATTTGAGAATATTTCCTCAATTGGAGAGTGCTGTTATCAGGTCCTACTGGGTGTCAGCAATGTGAAAGGCACTGCTTTACCCTGGTCTGAGTTCTTTCCCTTCCTTTCTTCTTCACATCCCAAGAGGCTGATGAGAAATTCTGCAGGTGAAACATAGTATTTCTAAATAAGTGCAGGGCTTTTTTTCCTCAGCTTTCCTTAGTTTAAATTCAAACTTATGACACTGTTTTACCTGAAGTTTCTTTTGATAGACCTTCACTCCTCAGAAGCCTAAAATCTCATTGCTGAGTTATCTCTTACCATGTGTGGTGGATTGACCCTGGCTGGACATTAGGTGCCCACCAAAACTACTGCCCTCCTCAAATGAGTAATGCAGAGAAAATGTAGCACAAGTCTCATGGATTGAGATGAGGAGAACTATATGTGAATGGAGCTGAGATCTGCTTTATTTCATTTTCTGTGTCAAGCTGTTGTGGCATTTGATTCCAAAGGACTCATCTCAGAAGGAGTGCTTACAAATTGAAGTTCTCTCGCCAGTGTGAATGAGAAAGCCAGTCTCCATTTTGATGGTCTTTAATTCCTCTTTTCTCCTGCCTAGACTGCTTTGTTACTGTCACCCATCTGTTAATGACCTAATGAAGGCCTCTGAAGGGCTTCTTAAGTCCCTTCTCATTTTGCTTTGACATTAGACTTTCCCGTGGTAACATGTGGTGGTCTTGTCTACTATTTTGGTACCAAGTTGTGATATGCCTCAGAGCATGGGAAAATGCACGTCCAGCCTTTAAAGGCAAATTTCATGTGGTGGTAGAGAAATACTGCCAAATAATGTGTAGTCCTCTCCAGCCAGATTCCTTATTGCCCCTGAATAAACACATTAAAAGTGAACCTGTGGCTACTGAAGACTATGAAAAAGCTTTCCTGGGAGTCGAGTTGGCAGAGCTGGTGCATCAGAGAAGAGTGTAAGTCACTAGGGGTCAGACCTGTGGGCGGTAGATGCTCAGTGTTGCAGGGAACCTTGTGGTGAGGAGGGAGGATCCCTGCCGAAGGGAGGAGGATGTCTGCGGTCAGACCTCAGTCGCTGCTGCGCAGTTGCCATATGGACACCGTACAGTGCCAGGAGCTTTGTCATTGTGGTGGAAATCAGTGAGTGAAATGCCTCTCCTGCCAGGTCGTGCAGCTCTGCACGGGCTGGCACTCTGCGGGAGAGAGCGCAGTGCTGCGTGGGCTGCTTGGCACGGGGCAGGGTGGCAGTGGATGGCTGAGAGCAAAGTGCTCCTGCACAGCAGACACTGCGGAGTATCTTGAGCATTGCTGCAAAACAAATCAAAGGGTAGAGATGGATCCTCATCCTCAGGAAAGTTTCCTGAAACAGAAGAGTATGAACAAAGCAGACGTTTTTCCTACAAGACTCCTTCTGCAGGCTGCAACCCAGGTTTTTTTCTGAAGAGCTTTTATATCCACCTCACTTGCAAGCTGCTTGCCTAGGATCTCATTGGCATTCTGCTTTTCTGCTGTAATTTCATGTTGTTAAGGAATGTGATTTTTCTTCTTAGCTGTGCTGCATATAGAAGATTACATAAATACTATGGAAATTTTGGGAGAGGGAAGAAGAAGAAGAAAAACCAAACCCAAATCACCAAACTCTTCCTCTAAGAAGCATTTTGACTTGGTAATCTTGTCAATGTCTTCCTCACAGAGAAAATTCTATTTCATGTAGGAGCAAGGTAGACATGCCTCTTTACCAAGAAAATCACAAACTGGCTTCCTAATGCTCCAGTTGTGTTAACGAGCAATTACAGACAAACACACTGAGCTGAGGTAGATTTATTCTTCTGGCAGCTGTTGTCCAAAGATGGTTTGATGCAGGAGTGCTTTTTCCTCCTCTTCTGTGTTGAACTCATTTCCATCTCTTTCCTCTTGCCCTCTTTTCCTGAGTAAATAGAAATTCACTTTCTAGGTTGAAGCCATTTCATAAAGGTGATACTTCTGAGGTTCAGCTCCCCTGTTAAACCAAAGGATAATTCCATTCCAGGATGGGTGGAAGGCTTTTTTGCTCCTCCTTACAGCACAGTGGTTCAGTTTCTCATTTTCAAAATAGGTATTTTCAACAGTGTGCCCAGGATAGAGGGGTAAAATTGAGCTTTGAATCCCAGGACCGTTTCTGCTGGGTTACGGGGAATGTTTTCGGGTTCTGAAACCCTCGATGGCAGGGTCCGTGTGAGTGTTGAGGGCAGGCACGGGGTGCCCTGGCTGCAGGGGGGACCCTGGGCTGCAGGGAATGTTTTTGAGTTCTGAAACCCTCGATGGCAGGGTCCGTGTGAGTGTTGAGGGCAGGAGCGGGGTGCCCTGGCTGCAGGGGGGACCCTGGGCTGCAGCTCGGTGGAAGCAGTGCACAGACACCGCGTTGCTCTTTGCAGTATCGAATTGAAGATTGTCTTTTTCTTTTAAAGTCTGAAACCGATGAAATAATAAGATTTTATCATTCGTGCTTCCTTTTTTACAGAAGGAGTGAAAATTTGTTAAATATGCTTGCAACTCGGGAAGGAGGGGAGGAATTAAACTTCAAACAGTGCTGCTAAAAACAGCCTGGGCTGCTTTTGTTTGGACTTGCAAAACGCAGCAGCTTAATGCCTCCATTGTACGCAGGGGGAAATATGCTAATTCGAAGCACATTTCCCATCAGAAGGCCTTTCAGGCCTGTCATCGCAGCGGTATGAAGGATGGTAAGAGCGGGGAGCAGGGGCGGCCCGTGCTGTGGGAGCGCGGCCCCGCCATTGTGCGGGCAGTGGCGCTGACCGGGGGCGCGCTCACCCGTGAGGGCCCGGCCCGGCACGGCCTGCGCCGCTACCGGCCTGAGGGCTGCGCCCGGGTGTGCCACACCGGCCACCACCACCCCACCCGCAGCCCTGCGACACGGCCTTCTCTCTGGGTAACACCGACACCTACCTTCTGTTCACTTCAAGTTTAAGCTCAAGTAACAGATTTTTCGTGACGAGGCCTCCACCACTTCTTTTCCAAGTTGCTGATGCGTGCAGGGCAGTGGTGCTGAGCTCCCTCTGTAAAGAGTCGCCTTCAGCTCGGGAAATGGAGGATGCTGCAACTGGCAAGACTTTTTTTCTTCTCTGTTATGCAACAGAAGGGAGTCTGTGAAATGTTACTTAGTGTGCTACCATATCTATATGGTTATATTTGAGGTTGAAATAAATGCATTCATCAGTGTTTAGTATGTATTAAAAATCTCTAAATACTAGTCTTTAAATACTGACTGATATGTATAAAAACCTAGAGCTTGAGCTTTTTTTCCTTTTCTCTTAAGTTGTGAAAGGTCTTTAAATGATGGGGTTTGTCTCAGGACCCTGTTGTTCCAGAAACAGGGAGATGCTCAGTTTACTCAGGAATACATTTTCTGTCTTCCTTTAAACATGTGTATGTTGTTTTATCATAGAGAATTTGGGATTTAGTGAACTTGAGGATCTAGTAACGTTGCTATGATATTTGCTTGGAAACCGTTTGAAATGGCAATGAAAATTTAGTTATAGTTTGTTTGGCTCTATAAACCTGCAGTTTAAATCTACTAATGGCAGAAAATGGGCTTTTGATTATGTTTGCAATCTAGTGATGTTCTGTCTGCAGAAGTATGTACTACACTTGAACACACAATTAATTTCTGAGGACCGTGACTGGAATTAAGTTCTTATAAATACTTTTAAAGCTGTGGCTGGTCTTCAGTTTCTTCCCTGTACTAATAAACTTGTGAACAAGCAGTTTGGGCTGGGTGATTTTGGCTTGGCATGAGAAACTTGGTCTTTTTCTGCAACCTGTGGGCAAGTCTGTGAGCTGCAACGAGAGGAGCTCTGTCCCATGTTGAACAGCATGCCTTGGTCACTTCCAGGACAGTGAGCACACACTTGACGTAGTAGTTTTTTTTCCACACAGAGTTCTTCTTACAGACCAAAGAAGGGACCTTAGCCAGAGCCTTGGTTGTTGTTTCTGCCTTGTGCTTTTCTGTTGTTTTAATTTTAGGATTTTTTTTCAATATATACATCCCTTCTCCCTTTCCTTAGCTCTTTTTTTTCATCTCCAAATGGTGCAGAAAGGTAGAGCAGATAATTGTACTTCAGGAATCAGTGGTAGTGCAGTACATAGAAGATGTGTCTGTAGTACTACTGAAATCAAAAATGCCTGGGGCATTTTCAGTAACTAATGTGAGGGTCTCCAGAGGAAGCACATAATAAGAATGCTTAGTGTTTACACCTGGGAAGCTCCGAGTGCAAGAGAAATGGTTACAAATATGCTGAAAACCAGAGAGTAGAAATAAAATGGGATGGGAATGATACAAGGAACAGATGAAGAAAAGTAGATGCTAAATGAATTTTACTCTTGAGTCATGACAAAGTGCAGAAATGATGTCTTTCAGCTGTTTAAAACCAAGTGGATGTCACGTTTGGAGGGAAACAGAAATGGGCATGTAACTAGGGAGTGCTCAAAAGAGCAATCCCTAGTTACATGGTAACTAGGGTGGTTAAATCTTGGTGGTTTTGAGGCAGCAGGACTGGAGGCCATTTCAGAGGCTGGGACCCTGCTCCTTCTGGAGAAGCTGCCCCTTCTGCACTGACTGCAGTGGCGCCCTGGCCATTGTGCAAGCCCTCCTTTGTGCCAAGCCTCAAAACCTGCCACAGAATGGCTCTTCTTGAGAAACACTGAAAGGCTCCAACCTTGAGACACTTAGAAAATTAGGCGAGACAAAGTGTTGGAAATGTATACTCTAGGGAATAATCCTGCCCTGGTAAGGGATTTTACTTGACAGCCTATCTGAGAATCCAGGCTGAAAGCTGCTACTTTGTCCTTAACTCACCCTATAGCACTTTTGTCTCAGAGCTCACTTTGTATGCGGGATCACCCACTGCTGAGATTCGGCAAAAATCGAGCCGTGACATGATCCAGACGGCGCTCCAACCACACTCGTTGTTAGCAGGTTAAGTCATTCCCTGTTTATAAAGGTAGAGGGGTGGGGTTTTTTCCTTAATTGTGCTGAACTCGCAGAGTGTGCACTTAGCTTTTTGTGGGCTCAAGTGAAAGACCCGTAGAACACTTGAGCGGTCGTTGTTTGTTGTCTACAGCAGCGCTCTCAAAGGCTTTGCAAAGCGCAAAACAACCACTACTTTAGACATGACTGGGATCCCAATCTCTGCAGCTGGAAAGAGGGGACTGGAAAAGCTAGGCTGGAGAAGTTGCTTGGCACATATTTAGTCGATGAGTTAATTGGACAGTCTCAGTGTGGGACTTGTTAATGTCCTGCTGCTTTCCTAATGAGGATATCTGCTATTGCAAAGAATACAGTGATTAATTGGGGATCCTTTCGTTAGTGTCTTAACTGAGGATTTCATGACTAGTGTCTTATGTGTGAACAGAGGCTACATTTGCAATTCAACTGACAGTCCAGCACTACATGACAGAACTGGTCCAGGATCTTTCCCAAAGTGTAGTTTAATTACACTGGAATGGGAATTTTCTGTCTTAGGGAAACAGCCACAGTCGTAGTGATTTACAAGGTGCTGAAACTTCAAACAGTGAATTTCAGTACCTCATACCTATCATTATTTTGATGCTTTCTTTTACATCAACATTTTGACTTTTGAATTCAGTGGGCTTTTCAAAAAGTTGACACACAACTGCCCAGCAGTCCATGAGTGGGTCTAGGAGCAATGTGTGGTGGAGCCTGGGGCTGGTGGTGCTGGTTTTCCAACCTGGGATACTGAGATAAATGGGTAACGGTGCTCCCAAGGTGTGGTTTAGCTGTGCTGCAAACTCCAGTCTGATCTTGGGTAACTTGTGTTCCTGGCCCTGAAACCTTCATCTGGAGGAGTCTGTAGCGGTCTGTACATTGGGATGGCTGTGCATTCACTATCAAACTGAAAACCTATTGCATGGCTCTGTAAATTAGTATGCATTCCTCATAGCGGTTCCAGTGATGCTTGTATGGTTTACTGTTCAGTAAAAATACATGTATAATTGTATGCATTTTCTCCATATGCATATGAATATGCACACATACATGTTTTCTGCATGTGTACATACACACACATCTACATGTGTGGTTTATGCATGGAATCATTTGTGACATTCTAGGAGGATTCTTCATCCTTGTCCCTCCCCATGTGCCCCTAGTACACAGTGTTAGGTACCCTTCTATAATGAGTGCCCCTGGTTTCTTTTTGGGGAGCTGTAGGCTTTTGCACTTTTTTTTATTTCCCTGCTTTTTTCCACGCTTTGTGAAAAGACTGGACTGAAGCCAAGGCTGAAGAACAAAACGAGCACTGAATAGATGAGAGATTGTAGGTGGGATGCTGAAGTCTATGCGAAGAGTGGGAGGGCAATTTTGAAAATCAGAACTGGATGTAAAGTTAACAAAGGATTGTCTGATTAAAACTGACTTTGTGGAGCAAAAGGCTAAGTTTGTGTCAAGGCTGAATTCAGTGATGTTTATTTATAGACAGAAAAAAAAGTCAACAAGTAGCCTCCCAATACCAGTCCTGTCTCAAGCTCTTACGTTTTGAGATGGAGCAGCTGTATTAACAGGAGTATATCATAATGATACCTTTGCTGCCTTCTAAATTGCTGGCAGAAATAGCTCTTCTACAAGTACAAGAGGCACTTCTACTTGAGTGCTGGCAAGTGCAACATAAATATCTAGGATGCTATTTCAGTATGTCCAAGTATTCAGAAGCTCCAGTTAGTTTTCTGAGATGGCAGTTAGCTTTGACAACAGTATTGGAAAGTTCACAGAAAAGCTAACTATGTTGGATTATCTTCAAAGGGCAGAATTAAGGCAACAAAGACTAAACACTTGAACATGTTATTTTCCTGCTGCACTACCAGGCAGAGGCATGATAGCTGAGAATCTCCCCTCAATTGTGATGGACAGAGGGAGCAGAAAAAGGTGGTTATGTGTGCCAAAGTCAAAAACATAGCCCTTAAAATTCTGGAGGAGCATTTGAAGTACTGTTGAAGGCTTCACCAGGAGAATGTTACTAAGGCCCTTAGGTTAGATAAATAAAATCCATCGTTTTTTAAAATTATTTATTTCCTTCTGTGCTGTTGACTGCCTTTCATAAGCAGAAATGGAGCTCTCACCTGCTTAAGAACACATCAACTTTTTCTTTGATTTTGACTTCCGTTATAGTTCTTCGGGCTTTTTTCTTTGGTAGACTTCACATCTCTGCAATCTGAGCCATCTTCGAGACTAGAACTTGATGAGACCTAGCTACTGGAAAAGCCATACAGAACCATCTGTTCACTTTCTAAGGGATTTTTTTTTCCTTTGTGTTCCAACTAAATGTTAGCCATTGGTGTATGTTCTGGATCTGGGGCGTTTATTACCTTTGATTCTCAGCCATGGCTGTAACTGCAGTGGTCCAGCTGGAAACAGGCAGGTTGGACAGAGAACTGTATGTACCTCAACAATTGAGTGACATCTCCTTTGCCTGCTGCTTGCCACCAGGCATCTAATTTGGCAGCAGTCATTGACATCTTCACAAGGCTTTGCTAAGGGAGTCACAGCACTGGCATATTCACACTGTTAAGGTTTGCTTACCCTCCTGGACTTAGCTCCATTGGTTAATACAGTGATTTTCTTTGGCTGCAGAGATAACCACTATCCATGCTTAAGCCTTTATTTTTGCTCTTTCTTAGAGAAATTTGAGACTGAAACCCCTAAGTGCAGTGCAGACTCATGTCTGTTTTATACTGTGGCATAATTGCAGGGATTTTCCACTGTTACTTGTTACTTTGGATTCCATTTTCCTGGTAACCGAGCATATCTGAAAGAATGAACCCCAATTTTTAAAAGTACTTTTTTTTGTAAAGTAGTTGCAAGATATATGACCGCTGCACAACTGAAAACTTGTCACACTTTGATTTTATCCACATGGAAGGTTTGCCTGCTTTTGCATAAATATTTGGATTGGGTTTTATAAGCAAGTCTTTGGTCACTGATTTAAAGTTGAACACAAGCAATTACATTGCACCAAGCGGCTTCACGTGTATTCATTCTTTCTCTTAAATATAAAAAAAAGTATTCTACAAGTTGTCTTTAAAATTAGTTGTTTCAACTATATGTCAGTCTTTTTTGAGGGACAGTCTCTGTATTTTAACTTCTGAATCTTGGATCTCATAGATAATCTCAAATTGCTCTTCAGCTATGTGAGAACACTCTTCATTACAGCTCTTGAAGCCTTTGTAGAAATGGCAAGTGTCTATTCAACTCCTGAAAGCTTGTGAAGAATTTGCTGCAGCTTATGGTAGAGCTTCTCAGCCTTCAGGGATGTAAACTAGATTCAGTGACATTAAAGATAGATGTTCAAAAGGTACTGGCACAAGAACAGCATAGGGATTCTAATACAGTTTTTAACTTCTGCAATTGTGCTATTTTAATTGACTGAGCAAACTTATTAAATGTGTGGTTTGGGGTTTTTTTAATACCTAGATAAAATAGATTTAAGCCTTTTTTAAAAACTATTTTGCAGTAAATGTGACTTGGTCTGCAGTGCCTTCACATACTTTCCTCCACTGCTATTCATCCTGAGGTTTGGCAGTAGGCTCAGAGCTGTGCTTTAGCAGCAGAAACCTTTGCTGCTCAGGACCTGTCTTCATTTTCACTTTTATCTTGTCCTGCAAATAAAATGCTGGGCTGAACTTCTCAAATGTAACTAGCTTCTGCCCTGGTTGCTGGTTATCTAAATCATCTTGGGCTGTACAAGCAGGTTTTTTTGCTGAATATCGGTCTTAATTTTTTTTTTTTAATTTTTTGCCTTTGTGGCTTAATCTTTTGCTGTGTTGTTGTAGGCATAAAGTTGATATTTCCCAGTCTCATCACATATTATGACAAGGATGTATCTGTTTAAGGGAGGGAACATTGAATGAGACAACTTGCTGGCTGAGATTAATGCCTGAATCACAAGATTAGCACCCATGTTAGCACCGGAGGAAATCATATAGTTTGTTTTACTTACTGTATTTACCAATGATGGTGTAGAAGTTTGAAAATCAAGAAATTACTTAGGATGATAAGTGCTTAAAACCTATCATAGACTGCAGCAATTCAGAGAATAGTGAGAAGGGAGGGGAGAGAATTTTACACTCTTGTATCACTTGAAGCTTTTAGAGCATGATTTAATAGGCAAGATTAATGCTTTTGAATAGTTGGGCTTGATGATTTTTGAAGTGTTCAGTTCAAGTTCTTGTGAAGTTGATTCTGGTATTGTGCACTGATTTTTCACTGCCTGTTTGGGGAAGGGGTTATTCTGAGGAAACAGCTGAGGAAATAGTCTCCCAGCTGTTAGTTTTGGGTTTCTGAAACATCAGGAACTCAGAAGTCCCGAACCTGCCTAATAAATTCTGCACACCAGTAGCACACCAGTAGGAAAGCGTGCAGCTATTTGAAGGAGTAGGTCTCACTGGTAAAGAAGGGAGGCCTACGGTCATGGGTTTCCTCCAGGCACAGTCTGTAACCAGAGGTTATGTCTAATGTATTTTCTGTTTAAATAAAGGAAATTCCAGATTATATTCGTATTTTCTGTATATTTTTACTGATAAGTGCATTGATATTGCACCACTTGGATTAGGTTATGAGCAGGCCTTTTGTAACTTAGGATAGTCTGAATGGAGGTTTCAGCCTTTTAAAGTTTTAGACCTTCCAGTCTAAAAGCAAAGATCATTAAGGAAGAGAGATCTAGACTGTGACAGAAGTACCAACTGCACAATGAGGTGTTCCAAGAAGAGAATTTTATGTCAGAAGCAATCAGCTGCTTTGACCAATGACTAAAATTTGTGTGACTTTCAGCAAGGAGGGTGTATTTGTATGGATTTTCAGTCTTACTGATGTTAAATGGGAAAAAAAACCCTTCTTTTTGTAGAAACTTTTGTTTGTGTAATCATTATACCAACAACTTTTAGTAATGGTTAAAAGAATATAGCAAACACATCACCCATACTTTCACCTCTCAGGTGATTGTTTCAGGGAGTGTGTTTGGAGTGCAATGGTGTTGCTGGGGAGGGATTTCAGTCTGTGTGTGGATTGCTATCTGAGCACTGGAGAGGAAGACTGGGGAAATACGCCTTGCCACCTTGGTTGAGGTCTCTGCTGTGGCTACTGATTTGGTTACCTTCAGGAACCCAACCCCTTGCCCCACCTTGGCTCCTGGGGATACTTCATGCCATCTACAAATTAGCATCATCCTGGTTATGTAGAGGGCCGCTGAAGTGGGAGCTTCAACTGCAGACTTTTCCTGGACTCCAAGGAAGCATTTTAGGCAAATACATTACATCAAGTTTTCATGCTGTGATATGAAACCTTAGGATATGACCAAGACATCCTGGCAGCTATGCTGAATCTTGAAGTCTGAGCAGTAATGCCCAAAGCAAAGTAACAGCTGTGTTGGCTGTGGTGAGAGAAAAGGGTTTGTGTGCTAATTTCTTGAAAGAGATGGGAATTTTCTCTAATGGTTGGGTCTGAGGGCTTTTGTACTTTTCACTAGGCATCTAGAAATAAAAATGCACAGCAAAATTGTGGGTGTAGTAACTTCAGCCAGAGGAGACTAAATTGCAGCTACAAATCTTTGGACTGTTTCCCCCTTCCCACTCTTCTGTTTGAATCTGTTATAGGGAACATGCAGGGTGTAGGTTTTAAAATCCCCAGCATTTGCTGAATCTGCTGGGCATCTTTGCAGGCTGCAGAACTGGCTGCAGTGTCTGGACCACAAAGGCCATTACTCCATGCTTGTTGCTGCACCATCCTACACACACACAAAGGGGTGCTTTTGGGCACTTGTGCCCTGTGCAGTGTGTTGCACTGTAAGGCATTGAGACAAGGAAAGTGACAGGCAGTCTCAGTACAGCCTTAAACGTGTCAGTTGTCCTGGGTTTTGGAGGGGAACAGTACCCCTCTGTGGTGTTGCCCTGCTCTGTGACTCTTGGGCTGGGGACACCTAAAGTCACCTCTTGCAAGGCAACGCTGGCATGTCTTGAGTTTGTTGCTCCCAAGTGCAGCTTATTTGATCATGCTGCAGTCTCTAGATTTAGAGGAGTGATCAAACGTGCTGAACAGCAACTCTGTGCTCACTCCCAAGCATGGCTTTATGTCTCTAGTGGCAGACCTCTTTTTCAAGCCCAAGTTGTGTTTTCTTAAACATTTTATCCTTTAGAGTGTTGCACGTACATTTTAGGTCGCTTGAACTGGCTTCCTGTCTCCTTGCTTGGATTTTTTTTTTCCATGGTGCTTGTGAGTCAAAGAAAGAATTTGAATTTTCCATGTACATACATACATGCCTACTTTGGCTTTTATGCTTTTCTCACACAGTCTTTTACCGTGGGTGAGCGGAACACTCGGCAAAGAAAGCAAACAGAGAGAACAGACCCATCACCCCCCACCCCTTGAAAGAGCAGAGGGCATGTGGAATAAATCAAAATGCAAAGCATAATAACAAGGTCCCATGGGAAAGGGAGCCTTGTGATTGTGTGCCGGCGTGCACTCCCCTTAGAGACGGCGGCTGGGGGGCTCACCTCACAGCGGCCGGGGGCTCCTTTCTTTCTCCCCTGCATCTCCCCTCCCGATGTCACCAATCCATTCACTACCGGAGAATTGATTAACATTTGTTGGGAGCCGGGGAAAGAGGGGAAGAGCGGAGGGCAGGAGGAAGGGGGCGCGAGCGGGTGATGCTGGTCCCCACGGTGTGGCAAGCCGAGGCACAGGATGGCTATTTTATAGCTGGGGACCGTGGTGACGTATAGCTGAGCGAGCTGGCACAGCTCCTCGTGGACCAGTCAGCGGAGCGAAATTGAAGCTGACAAGACTTTTCTGGCATTTTGGAAAGGACTGTAATCTACTGTAGGAGAGAACAGAGCCGCTCAATCACCGCCGCTGTAAATAGGAGACGGAAGGGAGTGAGAAAGGAGGCGAAGAGAAAAAGTGCTTGCTGGGGGGGGAGGGGGGGCGGCATTTTTGGTGGATGGTATGAAGCCAGCCATGGAAACTGCAGCGGAGGAAAATGCAGAACAAAGCCAAGAGAAAAAAGGTACCCAGGGGTCTAACAATAGCCTGTTTAAATCTTTTCATTCAGGGGGCTTAAAGAGGTTTAGGCCAGTTTTGTCACTTTTTCAAATAGCTCTTAAACAATCATTACTGCATCTTCGGGCTTTCAGCCGTCCTTTCCTGCATGGCTTGACAACAAATTAATAGAGCATCAACCTTTCTGTCTGCGTCTGTATTTGCTCTGAATCTGTCCTAACCCTACCCGAAATGATGCTTGCAAAAGAAGTCTTGTTATTGCTGCGTCTTTGGCAGATTTTGGTTAATTTGGTTTACAGCGGTAGCGTGTGCCTGTGTGTTTGCATGTTGTTTTCAGAGCCGTAATCTGGTGTTTTCATCGGGACTAGCCATGTAGCAAGGCTTTGCAATGCAGTGTGGGAGACCTAGGTTATAACAACATATAATAGATTATAATGTCACACAACCTTCGTGTAGTGAGCTCGGTGCCAAATGCTACTCTGATTTTTAAAATTCCTTTTCTATGGTGTCATCTGGCAAATTTTACTTCTGTAGCTATCTGCCTGCACTATGATAAGGGGGAACAATGCAGTGAATTTTGCAACATTAGATTTCAGGATGGGTTAATCACTGAGAATTGCTGCTTAATGGAGAGAACAATTCCATGGTAATGGTTCTGTGGTAGGGAGATGGCAGCGCTGGAAGAGAGGTGCTTCATCCATCCCAGCTTTACAGGTTGATTCTGTTTGGTCTGGAGTGCTGAACTTCAGAGTGTAAATTCAACTCGCAAGGGACATTTTCTTTCCGTGTTGTATAATTTGTGTCAAATGACCGTTCCTCTTCAGTGTAGCAGACTACTCTACAGATAGCAGTTTGTTGATATTTTTTTCCCCCGAATGATACAGCAACAAAAAAATTATTTAAATTTCCGCTGTCTTTTTACTTGAGTCACAATACATTTTTTAACCTGTTGTGTATCGTTTATAAGCAATCTGTGTATCTCATCTCAGTATCTCATAGGCTTAAGCTGCTGATAAACAAGTAATGCATTTTCCCAAGCCGAATTCTTTCATTGATTGTTAAGCAGTTCAGATATAAACGTGATAAATTCTGGTAGTGTCCAGTAACAGATTTTGTTTTCCTACTTTGAATCTGACTCCTGCTACACACTTCATATAAAACGAGCTTCAGTTTCAAGTAAATGAAATTTGTCAAGTGATTAGACATAGTACTACATAATCCCTTAGGGATTTCACAAAAGGAGGTCCACTGATGAGAGATTAAACCCTGAAAGCCATTAGTGTATGTGGACAATAACCCACCTCACTACAGATTTTGAGTAATTAATGTACAAAATGTTCTGAATAGATTGACTGTTAAACCACCTTGAATTGATAGATCATTCTTCAAAAATTACAGCAATTCTTTCTTCTGATTGGCTAGCTTCTTTTAAACCAATGGAATTCATGTTACAATGAACGCTACAGAAAGTTATCCGTATGCATTAGCAGCTGCGCAAAACAAAATGTGTTGCTGAGTGTGTTTATGATGAGTTTATGGCTTCCCTTTTGTTTTGGCAAGGATGAAAGCACAACATGTAGAACAGTAAATCTACTTCCAAGTCAAGGTGGTTGATTGTTGCTTTCATCAAAAGCCTCCTATCCCAATGTTACCACCATTTCTTAGCTTTTTCGATGATTATTTTATACTTCGGATTTGTTACATAAGTATATGTATGTAACACTTGTAGGCTTTGTTCTTGTCGGTTCTCCAGTTCCTGAAAGTAACACATGGTCTCCCACATTATGCTCTGTATTTCTCTTCACTTGAATTCTCAATATGCTTCACAGCAAATTAAAATGCAGAAAGCTGAAACAGTCCTACTTCTAATTTCTATAGCAAAACAAATAGACCAGATCCCCCTGCAAAGTTACTGCTGTGAGGTAGTCATGGAGGAGACGTATTTGGTTTTGAGGGGCAGATTTTCCAAACTGCTAAATCTGTTGAGTCCAGTTGGGTTTTCAGATGGGCTCAGCAGGCATCAGGTGCCTCTCAAATGTCAGAATTTTTCAATAGGGCTCTTTCACCAGCAGCTCCTGTGGAGGAAAATGGGCTTTTTCTCCATGTAAAGAAACTTGCAGGAAAATGCTGCTGCTTCATTTTGGGGTGTAGAACAGAAGAGGACTCCTTCATTTACTCTCTGGACCACATCTCTTACTTGTTATGCCTCACATGGTTGCCAGCCTTGCAACATTTTCTTCTTCCTCTAGGATCCCACCTGGACTTGGTAATGGCCATCCTTTATGAGATGCCCTAGATCCAATGATTTCAAGGCAACTGCCACAGCTTGAAGCAGTTGAAGTCCTATCACATGGTCTTTTAACTCTTCCTTCTAGAGATTAATTGCAAAGCCTAAGGAGATAAACCATCATCTGAAGGGGTTTGGGAGATGCTGCTATTGCTAAGACTGAGCAAGGGAAGATCATGAGCATTCTGCTTTGGATATTCAAGCTCACATTCCATATGCTTTTCACTGCCAAGTTTTGGGGAAAGTATCTGCATTTAAGTAATAGCAAATCGTGCTTTTAAGCTAAGAGGTATTTTCCCTTTACCAGAATTTTAAACTGCATGTTTCTGGGGCGTGTTTTCAATGCAAGTGCTTCCTGATGATATGCTGCAGTTTTGTGGAATAGATACTTGGAGGAAATTTGGCTAGGACTACATGCTGCCTGTGTACAGGGTTCCCAATACTTGGGAGAACCCCGGAGAGCAATGCTGCCTGAGCACTTGGCATGAACAGCAAGGTCTGTTTTCAGTCTGAGCACCCAAAGCAGTCGTACATGAGCGGTGCTGCCACACACGTATTGGTTTGTGTTTCCCATCTCTGTGGCAAATGTGGACAGCCACCTATTTTAGACTGCAGTGTAGCTGAGACAATTTGCACAAGCTAATGTGCTTTATGAATAATTACAGATTGATAAATGAAAATGATTGAAAATTATTTAGATTTTTTTAGGTCTGCTAAACTTTATAGAATTCTCATTCTGTCTTGTAATAATTTGCATGAATCCCCTGTCTGATTCAGGCAGCGATACTACCCAGCTGATGGATTCAGTGTTTATCTGACATTTGCTTCTCTGCACCCAGATGAATGGCTGCTGCCCCAGTTTTGTTAATTGGAATTGGAACAACCCTCATGTTGATGGAGATAAGAAATAAGTCAGCTTTATGCTGTGTATCAGCAGCCCTTATCAGAGGAGAACACCATGAAAGCTGAAGCAAAATGTTTAACAGATACTTTGCAGGGCTGCAGGACAGATTGAATGCATTTTAAAGATGAAGGTTTACAAATTATTACAAATGACAGGGTTTATCTTGCAGGCATTAAATTAAATCAAAACGTGAGGACTGAGCAGGCAGATTTACTGAGGTGGAATAAATAAGAAAAACGAAATGCCGTTTTGCATCAGCAGTGAAGGATATAGATCCTGATGCACATTAACAGAGACAAGAAGTTTCCCTTTTCATTTAATGGTGAGAAATACTACCAAGTTGCAAAATGTTTAAAAAATAAAAAGAAGAAAAAAAAGAAAATAAACCCCAACTGTGGATGACCAATGGTGAATTCAGCAATTACACATGGGATGGAATAAAGCCATGATACTAGGGTTTAGGTTCCTTATATGAATACATATGATGTTCAGGTTGCCTCTGCTGTGCTGCGCTGAGGAATAATGAAGACCAGTTTGAGCAGCTGTACCAAAGGTCCCTTTTAATTGGCTCTTCCCTGCTTATGTTCTCTTGATAAAAGAAGACCTTGTGCTCAGTAATAGCTGTGAGCTTTACTATTTTTATGGTATATGAAGCCATGTTTCAGCTTTTAAGCTCTAAATAGACAAGTATATACTAGTCAAAAATAGAAAGAAAATACTTTGCTTCTCTTACACTACTGCACACAGTTGTACAGTTGTGTTTAAATGAAGCTGTAAAGTGCAATGTGAGAAAGGAATGGATTGTCGTGCAGTTTATTTCACTTTTAGCAAAGTTATTTTTACACAGTGAGCTTATGACATTTTGATGCATCACAGATGTATTTTTCATAATAACAAATTGAAAAAAGTATTTTTAAAAGTATGTGTTATGATCATCAACCAAAATTTTAAAGGTACCCACCTAATGTTAGGCTCAGACAGTAGTATGAGAGCTGTCAAGCCATTCAAAGATTATTAGTACACTGCATGTTTTTCCCCATTTAAAGCAGCTGGTTGGTGTTTCAGATCCACTGACAACAGTAACTGCTCTAAGTCCCTGAAGAATACGACTGTAGGGAGAGAGGTCCAGCCCTGGGAGAATCTGGGACACGCGATATTCTGGGGATAATAATTTGGCAGGCTTAGTGATTTAGGTTTTAATGAATAGGATTTGGTTTCTAAATAGGAGGGGGTTGAAAAATACTCAGAGAATGTACTCATGCTGGTCTAAACAACCTCGTGAAAGCAGAAAACCTAGACATATGTGCCATGGGATATGGTAACGGGGGGTGGGGGAACCCAGATGGCACTGTACGCACACAACGGATTTTGCAGCAGGAGCAAAGGGGGCAAAGAGGGGGGGGAAGGTCTCCTTCAGTTACTCTGACCCTTCCCCCATTTTCTGCCCAGCCTTGCTCCTTGTCCAGTATTCATCACTAGACCATCAATGACCAAACAGCATCCTTTCTTTGTTCCCATGGACCGTTTCATCAGCTGAGGCAGATGAATATCAAAACTGCATTTCCTCTAAAACCATGTGATAAAGGCAGCAAGCATGAGGATGTTGAGCACTTTGAATTTGATTACAGGCGTGCAAGATGATTCATCCCAATGAATATTGAACACCACAGCCGCCATCCATGTGCCTGCATGGTGTGACATGAAAACATTGTCAGTTCTGTAGCTGCTGTGTCTGTGCAGGATTGAGGACAACCTGGTTCTGACAGGAGAGCTGTGGGAGCTTGGCTGTGGGTGGAGGGTATTGTAACCTAGGCAAGGGAAGGCAATTAGTGCGGTTAGTTACTCAAAAAGCAAAAGGTAAAGAAGCCCTTCAGCCTGTTTCCTTTCCCAGCTGTTCAGGGTACAGAGTTAAATTCCAAGGGATGTGGACTGTGTGCAGTAGTTGTTATGCCACTGAAGCCTGGGGAGCTTTTGACCTGGTGTTGATTTTACATGAGTGGGCCTGGGTGGGTCCCAGCAAAGTCACCCAGTGATACTCTTCAGCTTCAAAGGTGGTGCCAGGCATGCACTAAGGGCTGCCAAACAACCATTGCTAAGTGGCTCTTTGCAGAGTGGAAAAACTGAGATTCCTTACGGAGTTTGAACTGCCTTTTAATGAAAGGAGCCCTGTTACTGTAAAACCAGAAATTGCTGATTAAAGAAACCAACTGCATAGAGTATTTTCACTTACAGAAATTATGCTACAAAGTTTACATGATGACTCTGTGTTTCAGGGTTTG
>VZTT01045310.1:71621-121471 GCA_013400855.1 Buphagus erythrorhynchus
GAAGAGCCTTAAGAGGTTTGTGGGAGGAGAAGAAAGGATTTTCTCTATTTGAGTTCATCACTTATTTAGTCTGTTTAATGTTAATTCAGAAGTATGGTGAGTGAACATTTATTCTAAGTAGTAACAGTAGTTTTAGCTTTGTGTCATGTTTCGTAAATCAGCAAAATTTAAGATAACAGGAAGAACAAAGACTTCCATGTGATTTAATGCAGAGCCTTTTTATTTTAGTACCTTACTAAAGTGTGGAGAGAAATTTGTCACAGGCTTAAAGCTTATGCTCATAAGGTGAAATATTTTATCTTGTGTTGTTGCCACTGACCCTTGGCTGTTGGTGTGGCTGACAGATGTGAGGAGTTACATTGCCAGGTACTGGCTTAGTCTCATGCAGAGAAGAAAGAGGTAAATTCCAATTTTGCTTCTGAGGCATTAGCCTATTCCCACATCTCTCACTGCTTCTCCTGTGGCTGCCAATCATGCATGCAGCAGGTAGGAAAATGTACATCCTAGCATGCATAAGCTATTCAAAATGGAAATTTTCAAAAATACAGTGGGTAGCAGACAGTAAAATTGGCATTTGCTTTCATTGACATATAAAGTTCATTTTCTGACAAAAATCCATGGTGGTTTAGGCCTCCAAGGGTATTATTCATGCTTGGTATTGCGTAATCTTCAGCACTGGGGAAGCAGGAGGTGAATGTCAAGTACTGAGTTGTCCTCTTACATTTATGTGTGAATTGGGAGTAATGCTATGAACACTAGGCTCCTGTGGATGTGTAGTAATGAGCCCGATTTACATGTCATGGCTGCATTTAAGATGTTATCTAGTGCTTTCAATTAAGGTGTTATTTAGTGCTTTTTTTTCCCCCTTGGATTTCTTGCAACCTTCATTTTTTTAAAACAGTTCCTCCCCATGTACTCCCTGTGCTGTGGTGCTGAAGCCAACAGAGCTTGTGGTTCTGTAGTGGAACATGATGTGCAGTTTCTGCCATGTGTTAACTGGACTGGTGTCTGTTAATTTCATAACAAAAACAGCATTTCTTAAAATGTGGTACACAATTACAGGAAGTAAGAGACGGGAGAAAATTATGCCCATTGCTTTATCTTTCATGGGAGGGGAAGAAACCAAACTTCTAAGGAAAAGAAAGTGGGAACTAACTCAAAGACAGCCACGAGATCCTGGAGGTTTAGCTCCCTGAAATGGAAAACTTTTCAAAGCTCCTTTCAGGTTTTCTTGGTTCCTTGGTTTTTTGTTCCATAGTGACCTTGACTGTGGACTGGCAGTTAGAACCTGAGATGCATTGAGGCACTAGTTCAACCTAGGAGGTGTTTGGAACACCAGACAATAGGCTGGTTTTCTATCCAGGAGGTGTGGATATTCCTTCTTTACATCATGTTTTCCATGCTTTGCTTTGAGGAATGGCTTTTTGAACATCAGCCTGTCTCAGCTTTTCAAGTCTGGGCTTCAAGAACTGATGAATGATCTTCCTAGAGCAAGCCCTAGGAATACCCAAGGAAGCTACCTGATCCTATTGCACTGTCTTTTGTCATTTCCAAAACACAGGTTGAATCTTAATAGCATGAGGTAGCGTGTGAGAACTGCCTCTTTTCTTTTTTCTTTTTAATGTAAGACCATTTTCCATTAATTCTCTATTACCTTGCCAGTCTGAGTTTAAATTTTAAAGCTGTACTTAAAGTACCAAAGGAGATTTAGCCACACAGTCACCATTTGGCATGGGGAATTGAATGGCTAAGCCCCTGCATATATGCAGTAGGCTGTACACTGCTGAGCAGATTGTATAATTGTTCATCATACATTAACCAACCAATTGCCAATTTATGTACATATGTAGGTTCATCCTTTACCAATTTCCTGTGACTGATAGCTTCCAGGAGATTAAAAGAATGGCCGGTTCCTGTTTCTTTCTCTTCTCTTTATTTTTGTCCTTTAGCAAGAATATTCGTGTGTGTGTGTTTAATAGCATTCATTCCCTAGAGAATAATCTCAGTCTTTGTTTTAGCTGGCCTCCTTCTGAGAGTGTGTTAAATCTGTAGCCAAGATCACAGGCAGCTCTGGGCAAATCATTGGGCTGTTATTAACCTGCCTCCATGGCAACTGCTGCTCGCCAGCCTGAGGACAAAAAATGTTTTTATTCTGCTGAGTTGCACAAAAGGTTCTAGTGATGCCTTGCACAAAATGGCCATTGAAAGGGAAGATGCAGTGATGTGTGTTTGTGCTGTACAGTTTCATATTTAAATCGTTTTACACTGTTTCATTGGAAGTGGATATACACCTGAACAGTTCAGCATTTTGGCCATATAGAAAGTAAAAACTAGCAGAAAACTGGAGCTGAACTTGTTTTAATACTACTTATTTCTTGAGCTTGAGTTCACAGGCCTTTAGCTTGCAGTTGTCATCAGAGTGTTAGCAAATGATTTTGTGGACATGAACTAGGCAAACATCTTCCTGGGGTTTCAGTTGTACTGTGTAAAGATAGTTGCTGACTTAGAGTTACAGAGAGAGAACATAAAGGTTTCTTGGAAAGCTTTCTAGTTGTTTTCAGAAATCCTCTGCTTTGCTTCAGTGCTTCTTTGGGAAGCTTGGTAAGCATATCTTAGTTCTTGATGAGCTTCAAATTGTAGCTAGTTTTGAAAGCTGCTTTTAGCAGTACTGTTTTAGGCTTGTGTTAAAATTACAAAATCTGCTGTATTGCTCAGGCTAGGCATGGCTTTAATCTGCTCATAAAGAGTGTTCACAGTGGGATTTGGGGGGGAGGTCTGGCAGCCCCAGCACTGCGATGAGGTTGTATCCTGCAGTTAGTTACCCTCTGGCAAGAGGTGCAGCTCTGCTGTCAGTTTGGGTGCAGAATGACTATGTATGGATGGATGGTGTCTCTTGGAAACATGCTGGTTTGGGATGCTCCATGTGCTTGCAAGCTGGCTGTGTGCTGTTTCCAGGTGTACCAAAGTCTCTGATTCCTGCTTTAGTCTTGTGGTCAAGGTGAGTAGTTCCTGCAGGTCCACATTTGGGCAGTTCTCTCTGCTCAAAAGAATGTGGTTGCTTTAGACACCTCTGAGAGTGTTCCTTGGCTTTGTTCTGCACTGAGAAAATGAAGGCCACTCAAATTCTGTGATGCCTTTTTACTTGGACAGGAGAGGAAGACAAAGAATATGGCCACAAAGACAATCTGTGCAGCTGCTAGTTGCTGAGAGGTGAGAGGGGGTCTGCCACTGTTGCCTTGTGTTCAAGGGTCTGTGGATTAGTGGCAGATACTGTCATGTGTTTGGTTAAGGGATCCAACAAACTCCTCAGGGCAAATGTTCTGCCAGAGGCCTGGAAAGCTGGCTTGGCGATATGGGGTATTAAACATCAATCCTGAGTCTACACCAGTTTTTGCTTTTTCAGGCTGCTCCCATTTTCTGCAACCAACAGCTTTTCTTTTGGATCTTGTCAGTCTCTCGGTTTTGCTTCCAGCTGTTTTTATTTCCTGTCTTTGATAGGATCCTTCTGCAAAGCAGTCTGTGGGATCAGCACAATTTAGGTGATCAACCTTTCCATACTCAGCAATGATCAGGCGTTGGGTCTCCTGCTTTAGGAGTGTGGCTTAAAAGGTGGTTTGTTTTGTGCTGGACTGTGACCACATGTGTGTTGTCTGCTGGGTCAGAGCATAGTTACTTTTGGATAATCTTTCATGGCTAATCCTGCACCAGGTACATGCATTTCTTGGATTAAATCTGGGAGGCTTGTACCTGACCTGGGAGCAGATGCTGAGGAGGTGAGCCAGCCTCACGTGTATGGCTACTCTTGCATGTGAGCTGCTTTCAGGTGGATTCCCCAAAGCAGAGGATTGCTCTGCAAGGTTTGTTGTTTGAACTCAGCTCTGGACCTCTGTGATACAATGAAACCCAGAGATGATTTCCTCTGATAGTGTGCATTTGGATTTTGTTTGGCCCGTCACTGCTGAGCTGCAATGTTTGTTCATTTGGCAGTATCTTTGTCATGAAGATAGTTCCTACTGAGTGGACTCCAGCTGTGGACTAGACTATAAAACCTTTCCAGGCTTGTTTCTATACAATTAAATCTTGTCTGCAGTTAGTGAAGTGGTGTTTCGTAAGCAATTTTGATGGTGATAGCTGCTTAAGCCTGACTAGGGCATTTGCTAGTGATTCTCTAAAATAAGAGTTTCTCACTCATGAAATGGGAAATCTTTCAATTATCGGATGCATATTATTCCCCAGTGCCTCACAGAAGTGCCTGCTCTGCAACTCATTCATTAGTGGGCAAGGGAGGGGGATAAAAATAAACTTGCCTCATGTGGTGGCTGGAGACCTGCTGATCTTCGTGAGGAATTTTTTGGGTGGGAAGATATGATGTAATGTCCTCATTTGCCAGCTGTCCCCTTGCCTTCAAACGCTTTGTCCATGTAGCGCCTTGCTGTAGCAGCAGTGGCTGTCCTGCAAGCTGGCCGCTCCATTAAGCGTTGTCTTAATGGCTTGTGTTTTGTGCAGTTGTATGAAATGCACATTAATGGAGACAGCTTAATGCCATCACCCTGAAGTAATGAATTGGTATGGATTGCCATTACCATTATAGCGCAGTTAAAAGCTGTGTTTGTTTCCGATTTACATTTCCCAGCTTTGTAAGCAGATGGGTTTTCAGGCCACGCAGTTGGAAGGAACCTGGCAATTCAGCTGCAACCTCCTTATTACAGTGTTCATACAAATTGCAGCTCTGGGGGGAGTGTTTTGTTAACTCAGACCAGTTAAACAATGCATTCCAGTTGATCATGCTACTGCAAACTGTATTCAGGGATCACTGTAAATCCAGTGTATCCTATAAAAAGCTGGAAATGTATTGTCTATGTGATACAGCTTCATACAGCTGCCCTCCAGAAAAATTGTTACTCTTTACACCCCATTCAATTTTTCTGTTGTAAAAGTATCTGTATCCCCATAACCTCATGTGAATTTATATAAAAAAGATACCTTGGGAGTACTGGGAGAGTGCTGGGTAGTTAAGTTTTGTGGACCTAAATGTATTCATCTTCCAATGAAAGTGCAAAGTATCTCCTACTTTTCCAAAAGGCTTCATTGTCTTGAGTATTTGCCTCTTGCTCCCAGAGTGTTGCCAGCATAGCTGGTGCTCCTGCCATTAGTAAAGCTGAAACACTGTGAGCTCTGGATGAGCAGCTGAATTGCAATGGATCACTTTAGACAGTGATTTTTTTGCTTTTTCCATTTCATAGGCTGTCTCATCGATCTCCTCTTGATCCTGTAAAGACAGGAGCACTCAGCCCACTTTCTGGGCTTTGAGTCCATACCAACAGATCTGTAGGTCACTGCTTTAGAGGGTGATGCTGTCTTGTACCACCTATAGATTTTTTGCTTAGCATGTCAATGCCTGAGCCTTTTATTCCCTGTGGCTTTTACCAAGTGGAGGACAAATATTCTTTTCCTCATAATTTGCTTTTTGCTCATGACATTTCTTTTGCTTTCTCTCTTCTGCTTAGGTTGCTTTGAATGTTGCATTAAGTGCCTAGGAGGAGTGCCATATGCTTCGCTCGTGGCAACCATTCTCTGCTTCTCGGGGGTAGCGTTGTTCTGTGGCTGTGGCCATGTGGCACTCACGGGAACCGTGTCTATCCTCGAGCAGCACTTCTCCACGACTGCCAGTGACCATGCTTTGCTGAGTGAAGTGTAAGTATGCCTCCCATTCCCATTATTCATCATAGCACCCTCATGGTAAATGAGTAGAGATGAATTCAAACCTCAGTCCCCATCCCCAAGCATTAGGTTGCCTGTTTTTGTGACAGCACTCAGTCATTTACTGGTGTTCACAAAGAACTGAAGTGTGTGTCCCGGTATGGCTGTTTACATTGGGACCAGTGCTATTTAATATCTTCATCATTATCACAGACAGTGGAATTGAGTGCACCCCCAGCTGCTTTGCAGATGACACCCAAGCAAAGTGGTGCAGTTTGCTTACCTGAAAGGAAGGATGCCACCCAGAGGGACTTTGAAAGCCTTGAGGAGTGGGACTGTGTGAACCTCATGATGTTCACCAGGGGCTAGTGCAAGGTGCTGCACATGGGTCAGGGCAATGCCCAGTATCAATACATGCTGACAGATGAAAGGATTGAGAGCAGTCCTGCCAAGAAGGTCTTGGGGGTGCTGTTGGATGAAAAACTGAACGTGAGTTGGAAATGTGCACTCGCAGCCCAGGAAGCCAATTATATCCTGGGCTGCATCCAAAGCAGCATGACCAGCAGGGCCAGGGAGGTGTTTCTGCCCCTCTGCTCTGGTGAGACCCCACCTGGAGTGCTGCATCCAGGTCTGGGTGTGCTCAACACAGGAAAGACATGTTGGAGTGACTCCAAAGGAGGCCACCAAGATGATCAGAGGGCCAGAGCACCTCTTCTGCAGAGACAGACTGAGAGAGTTGGGGCTGTTTAGCCTGGAGAAGAGAAGGCTCTGGGGAGCCTTCCCAGCAGCCTTCCAACACCTAAAGGGACCTACAATAGAGCTGAAGAGCGACTTGTAGCAGGGCCTTTTGTAATAGAACAAGGGGTAATGATTTTAAGAGTGCATTCAGTTTTTGTTGATGACATGAAGTTGGAAGTGATGTCAGGAATAACAGGGAAGCATGGTTCTCTCCATCCCTCTTCAAAAGAAGCTGGACTGATATATGAGAAAAAAAGAGAAAAAAGTGGAAGGATCTGCAAATATAGCCTTTGGATATAACAATTGGTGAAATATTTGGATCTTTTATGTTCCCAAGGCTTCTCTGTGAGGCCAGAGGAAGGCCTGGAGTGCTGTGCTGCCTCGAGTCCCATGTCCAGGGCCCCTGTGATGAGCATGGTGGGCATGGCACATACAGGAGTGCATGGGCAGCAAGCCAGACAGGTGGTATTTGAAGGCTCTGGTGTCAGGGCCCTATGCAGCACACTTAATTCTTACTTCCTTTTAAATTTCTGCTGTCACTGATGCCCTGTATATGCTTGCAGGCATAGACCTGCCAGTTTGCTGCATGCCCTCTGAGCACTGGTGCTGGTCCCACAGCACCATTTCAGGGCTTCCCCAGTCCACAGGACCCTCTCTATCCTGACCTGCTCTGGGACTGCTCCCCACTGGGTCCCCCCTTCCAGCACTGCCCACACTCAGTCCCTGGCTGTGGCTGGCAGTGTGTCCTCAGCTCCAGGGCATGAGCCACCAGGGCCCTGCAGTTAGACACAACGTTTAGTGAGAAAATGCAAGCAGCTGTTCTTCAGCAACTGGGTAACAAAACACCCTGTGCTTGCATCAGTCTCCATTTGAGCAAAATAGAAGGAATTGCAAAAGCAGCAGTCAGAGGCAGCAAGTTTTATGTTTTGGAGAGTTGTTGACAATGTTTCTTGTCATGTCAGCACCAGCAGCTGGGGAAATGCATAATTCCTACCAAAGCAGCTCAGGGCTCGGCTCTGTGGAGCCAAGGGGGTGACAAGGGAGAAGAGGTGTTAGAAAAGGGCAAATTTAAGGCTATAGCGACATTAAAAAAAAAAACAAACAAGTAAAATATTAGTGACATACTGGAATAGACTTTTTTAACCAGGTTTCCTATTACTAATTTCTGGTAGCATGCATTGAATCTCTTCTGTGCTATTAATGATGGCAAAATTATTTCTTCAATACTCTCTCAAATCCTGAGTTAATTTTTTCATTCGTTACAGCACAGGTGCAACAGATTTATCCAGTTATTTTTAATCAGTTTGGAAAACAAAGATAACACTTCCCACATTAGATTTTAAATGAGCAATATCCTATTTTGATACAAGTGTAACATTTAACTATATAAATGGTAGTCATCAATTTTCCTTAAGCTAAAACATTCAGATGCTCTTTGGAGATCTATGCCAGTAGCTACTTAGTGGAGCGTGGCAAGAATCAGAAAAAAATATCTTGAGCAAAGCATATTTATCCTCAGAAAACTGGTAGTGTGGATGTATAAGATTAACCTCTTGGTTCTGTGAATAGCTTCATCCAAAACAACCATCCCAACAATCAAATACCTTTTAAGATGTTCAGGGAAATCATGCTAATAACAAAATATTACTTTTGAAGACCAGAAGTGTTACAGGGAAGATCTGGCATTCTGGTCCTCCAAAACAGTTAGCTTTAGATACAGAAGCTGAGGATAATATTTAGAAATTACTCTTTTCATCTACCTATTCTAGCTAAAGGAAAAATACTGTTAGAGTGTCATTGCAGATGGTAGATTTTTAAGAAATCAAGAACTTTCTCAAATAACATCTGAGGGAAGTGCTTATACCATGTGCCCTGAGATGATCTTCCTCTGAGTGGTTCCAGAGTACCTAAAATGGAAGCATTTCCTAAATAACTCTTCCGTTTAAAAAAAAAAAAAATTGTATTTTGAGGTGCTCAACACTGCTGTGACTGAAAGCACTGAAACTACCAGCTCACTTGGAACTACCCTTCCAGGCTGTAGAGCAGCCTCAGGAGAAGTCACTGCATGTTTGCTGAGTTTTGTATCAGACAAATATTGCTGAATTCAGAAATTTTTGCAAACTTAAGTTAATTGGATTTCACAGGTGGAATTCAGGGACTGCCTCCTTTCCCTAAGCCAAAGGAATGTCCACAGAGCCTGGTACTTCAGTCAGGGGTTCAGTTCTAGGCTTTGCCACTTCAAAGCCCTGCATTGTCCCTGTCAGCCATTCCCAAGTTAGGTGTCAGGAGCTGTAACAGGAAAAAGAAAACCTCCATAGTGGAGGCATGAAATTGCAGCTTTAACATGGTGACTAACACCAGTCACTGTAAGCACTGCAGCACCAACAGGGGATGCTCAGGTGGCTGCAGGACTAATGCACATCAGCATTGCTTACGTGGGAAGGGGCACAGTTGTAACAGTGTTTTCCTGCAGTCTGCTTGCTTAAAATGCTAAGGAGCATTGAACTTTTTTTCTAGGAGTTGTTTCTCATTTATTATAATTTGAGAGCACTGACTTTGTTTTTGTAGGACTGAAATCTAATTATATAATTTCTTTCTTTTCCATTTTAGAATACAGCTAATGCAGTATGTAATTTATGGCATTGCATCATTTTTCTTCTTATATGGAATAATCCTTTTGGCAGAAGGTTTTTATACAACAAGTGCTGTGAAGGAGCTGCATGGAGAGTTCAAAACAACAGCCTGTGGCCGCTGCATCAGTGGAATGGTGAGTGGGATCAGAAATGGGAATAGCAGTCTTTGCTGGCTAAAACCTGTTGGGCTCGGTTTGGCTCCTGGGTTTTGAGTAACAGAATATTGCTACCACAAGGTTAACTCCTTGTGGGTGATCAGGGTCAATCCTTGTCTTGATTCTTCTTTGAACTTCAAGGGTGCTTGGATAAATCAAAATGCTCCAGATGGGCTGGGTGGGGGTTGCCATGGCCTCCCCTGTCATAAAGCTGAACCCACTGGTCTACACTAAACTGAGGAGACTGCTAATTTTAAAACACTTAATGTGAGCCAAAATGAAATTCGTGCTTTTAAACATGGAACACTTGAGTGATGCTTAAAGGCAGACTGTAAAATGGCTGTGGTTTGCAGAGCTATTTAAATATCAAACTGTAATGGCTCCGACTTCCATAGTCAATTGTGCTTGAGTGTCTGGATCCTTCAACAAACAGTAATGAATGAATGAAGCTTCACAACGTCTTTGCACTTGAATAAAGTATTGATTTGCAGATGGCAAAAGGCAGACAGATAGAATAGCAAGGCTTTTTTGCAAAGCCGAAACACTTAAAGCCCTAAAGTTACCAGCCATATTCTCTTCAGTATACTTCTGTATTAGAACAAAATTGTAAGCAAAGTTTAACTAAAAATAAAACTTCAGATTCTCACCCACATTGTCCCCAAGGGCACACTCTGCAAGAACAGCCATAACTATGTTTCTGAGAGAAGATTTCAAAGCTATTACTGAAAATCTGAATTCAAAGCTCGTAGTTATGGAGGAAGCTAAGCAGTATGACAGATCGCCCACGGGAAAGAGTGGGTGAAAAGAGAAGAGGCTTTTGATGTGATTGTTGCATTTTAATATACAGTCTGTATCCTGAACTTAAAAAATATGTACTTTCAGCTGGTTAAATACAAAAGGAGATGCATGTTTATTTTGATGAGAGTTAGCAATTTTCCACTGTGCTGTTGGGTACTTACTGAATTTTACAAGAGCTAATAAAAATAAGGCATCTGATAATTTTCCAGTTAAGCAGCTATTTGCTCAGGTTTTTTTCTAGCAAGTATGGTCTTCACCCAGAAGCAAAATTAGATCTAAAGCAGTGTTTTCAAAGATCCAAAGTAAAGTAGAAGCATACACATCCGTGTATCTCATCAGTGCAGACAATTGCTTGTGCAGTTGAGTAGTTGTAGGCACATGATTGTCAGCTGGTTATACAAATACCAGTGTGAGACATGGAAATATGGCAGAAAAATGTGTTTTCATGTTTGTCTGTATTTGTCCACACAATGAAGGAGAGAATTTACCAGATGAGGAATTGCTTGGAGCTCTGGTAAGCTGCATTAATGTTTGGTGGTGACAGGAAAAGTGCTTGTATGCTGCTGTGTAAAACCTTAGGGCTAGAACAAGGTTTGTGAGGAGATAAAATGTTTAACAGACTAGTGACTGCAGCTGGGTAGAGGCAACAGGCTTCTGGACATACAGTGACCTTTTGCCACTTTGATCAAGAGCTCCTCTACTTCTTTCATTATATTACTGAGCAAAGTCCTGAAAGGCAGTCCCATCTTGCATAAGGTTGTTACAGAAGACAGGCTTCCATCTTCCCTAAATTATTTGTGTTGGCTCTGGTAATGCAGAATAGCCATTTCCCACAGTTATCCCATTAAATGTGAGAGTGAGTTTATTTTTTTCCTGGCTATTTTGGGATTTAGAGGCTTTGTGCACTTCCTCTCATGCACACTTCCACATACACATATGCAAACTCATGTTTTATTTGTAGTGTACCTACAGAAATCCTTTAACCTGGTCCACTTAGTCCTTTCCAAAATCCAAAGAGAGGATTTTCAATTCTCACACAAAACATACAGGTCTGGTATATGGCGCTATCTAATATGAAATAGGGTATTCCAGTTCAGTTGTCTATAAATGAAAGTATAGCTGAGGTTTTAGGGGCCACAGTTTTGCAAGAACTTCCACCTCCCCACACACCACCTCCCTTGATTGAAACCTAACCAGTTGTTCAGCTTTGCTTGAATACTTGCAGATTATTCCGGAAAAAACCTGTGGGGATGCAAACTACCACCACTGCAGCATTAGTTCAGTCCCTTGTTTTGGGGTCATGCTGAGAATCCTCCCCCCTGAGAGCCTTTCCCATCCTTGCTATTGTACTCTGGCACACAGATTTTAAGTAAGATAGTAGAACACCAGTGCTTCACTGAAAGTAAAGCCTTTCCAGTCCGCCTACAGCTAAGAGAGAGCAGCCACAGCTAAGGGTGAAAACAGAGCCCAGGAGATGTAACAGCATTCCCCCGCCTTCCAAGTGGGATCCAAATCCTGCTCTCACCAGGAGGAGCGAGCTAGGAACTGATGCCAGAGCTACTGTTTCACTATAACACTTAGAAAAGAGGGAAGAGGCTTAGTGGGAGGAGGAAGCTGGAGATTTTCAAAGCAATCAGTGCCACATCTTTTAATCTAACCAAAGAAAATGCATGTAATGTAGTTTTTTTTTGTTTTTTAAGAGCAAACTCAAACCAGCAAATTTAGTGGATAAATCCATGATTCTCTAAGGTGAAGTAATTCATTTTCTGTTTGGCAATGTGTATTAGACCAATTGAATCCTTCTGATCTGCTGTTAACGGTCATGGTATGTTTGCAAAAATAGGTACTTTCAAATGTTACATTCCAAATTGATTTCAATACATCAGGGAGCGTGGGGGAGCTCTGTGAGCATTTATTCACTGTGTGGTTTTGATTTGAAAGTTGTATAGAAATGCTAGTATGTTATAGTTAATTTAAAAAAACCCTTAAATTGATTTTTGTTGGAATTTATTGGTTTTAGCCTACAACCAGCATCCTTGCTTAGCTGAGAATCTTGAGAAATCAATGGGCTGCTCTTTCATGAGGGCAATCTGTTTACTCAAGCAGGCTGATGAAAAAGGAAATGTCTGAATTACTTTCTCTGTAGCATTTGAACTACCAAAGTATTTGTAAGCAATAAGAATACTGATTTTGTGTGCTTGAAAATCAAATGTTTTCTTACTTGAATTGTGAAAGTATGCTTAAGATTATTTTGAAGCATTTTTAATGGAAAATTTAAGTAGTCTTTCAAAGAATAAACTCAAAGTGTTTGTGTTTTCTCTGCCTAGTTTGTTTTCCTCACCTATGTGCTTGGAGTGGCCTGGCTCGGGGTCTTCGGCTTCTCTGCTGTGCCTGTCTTTATGTTCTATAACATATGGTCAACTTGTGAAGTCATCAAATCTTTTCAGACAAATGTGACAGTTCCAGGGGACCAGATCTGCGTGGACATCAGGCAATACGGTACTGGTTTTAATCCTGATTAAATGCTTTAGCCATGCTCCTCGGTCTGTCTGCAGTAGTTTTGTCTCAGCCTTATCAGATGAATCAAATGTAAAAGCATCTTCTATCACTGAATGTGCTATTACTTTTCTAATTAATTCACATTACACTGATCTCTTTCCAGATGCAATTTAACTGAACTGACAAGTCACTTATCTGAAATGATTTTGTAATGATTTCCAATACTGTAATATTAGGTTTGAAAATAGATCAGCCTCAAAATAAACTGCTTGGAAACAGTACTGAGAAATGCACAACCAGATTGTGGGTTTTGAACCCATATGCCTGTATTCTGTTCTTTCAGAAAGCTGTTTTACATTTAAAGATGAAGTGAATGAATGTTGCTCTGACAATTACTTTCAGTTAAAAAAACAAAAACCTGCAATTAAAAGTCTGCCATAACTAATAATGAATTAATAGTGCTTTCTGATGACACACAGAAATCTGAGGGAGCTGGGACAATAATTTAAAATAAGGTCAGGTTATTCATTTCTTAAGGTGAGTTTTTCCTGAAGTTAATCTTTTCAGCTTCCCTTGTGCAGAAGATCTTTTGTCACCATTACTTTTGGCTTCATTCTAGCTAGCATTTTCTAGGAATGTTTCTTTCTTTGGACTAAGTCATTCAAAGCTGAGAAAATGGATTCAAAGTTGAAAAAGTAAGAAAGCATGGCTTTGCTCTCCTGTCCAGGTAAGTGCAGTAGAAGAAAAGATACACTAATTTTAAAAGCAAGTCTTCAAATCAGTTAAACAGGCACATTCTATTTTAGCAGCTCACAGCAAGAGGCTGGGAAGACATTTTCTTCAGCAGTAAAGCCTAGGAGTGAAGGGAGATGTGCTCCTCCACCTTCCTGCTTCTCCTGGTTGTTTTGCAGCTGTATTAGTGCTGTATAGGGCTGATCCCCTGATCAGTAAAACCATTTGGGTTTCAGTGCGTGGTGGGAGAGAGCAGCTCCCTAACAAACAACATGTGTCACTGAACTTTCCTCACATTTTTGGGTGGAAGCAGTAGCTAAAAGGCTGGAATTGTACGTAGCAGTTGCAGAGAAGAAGCTGACTTGGAAGAAAATCCTATAAAATCTTTTTGAAAGCCATGCCATCCTGAGATAAGTTCAATGACCTGCTGCTTATAGTGTTGCTAATCCAACCAGCTGGGTTAAAATGCAAAGTTGTATGCGGAAACAAACTGGGTTTCTCTTAATTCAAATAGGTTTTGCTTAAGCTTTACATCTGTTACTGGCCTAAAAGTTTATGTTGTTTTAAATCTGCTAGATTCTGTTGACTTTTCAGACTTTTAGTCATGTAAGAAAAGTCATTGGGAGTAATAAGGTGTGGCAGACTAAACTTTCTTGTAGCAGTGTTCACTTGATGCTTTTTACCTATTGGAACTAAACCAGAAAAAAATCCTGCAATTGTTCCCTCTAGCTCTATATTCACACCCTTCCACAGTAGTTTCTTGTTCAAGTAGAACCTCATCTAGTAAGTGCTACCCCAAAAGCTGCCAAGTACCTCTGAGATGCAGATTCTCTCTTCTGTGCTGAGTGGGGGTGTAGGCAGTGTGCAGCTGGACCCAAAGTGCAAAAACCCAACCAACCATTTGGCTGCCAGATGGGAAAACCACATCTGAGAACATGCCTTAGCAGCAAGCCTCAGTGTGAGGAGGAAGCATAACCTGAGGGAGATGTTTGAATTGCCAACTCCAAGATGCACTGGTCAACACACAGATGCCCAGAATGGGAACACAACTGGCAAGTGGGTGAAAAAGATGAGAGGACTAGAAAGTGTGTGTTGATTGCTAAAATGAGTGGTTTCTTTTCTGTGGTATTTCAGGTATTATCCCTTGGAATGCTGTACCTGGCAAAGCCTGTGGCCCAATTCTAGAGAACATCTGCAACACGAATGAGGTACAGAAATGTAACCTGTGTGCAGCTTTTGCCTGCAAGTCACTTGGGCACCATGTAAAAAATACTTGATTAAAGTTTTTGGAAAGAACTCATGCTAGTAGTATAAAGAGATTGCTTTAACTGTAACACTGAAGTAATTGTTACATCATCAAAAAAAAAAGGAAATTATTTTCACAACGTTTTTATTTTCTAAAGCTTTGCTACCATGCTACAAAGATGGTTTTATTATCCTTATTCTCTAGAACACCTGAAATGCATTTTATACTATTTCTAATGAATTACTTCAATGTTTTTAACATGTTTTTTTCTCTAGTTCTACATGTCTTATCACCTGTTCATTGTGGCTTGTGCTGGAGCTGGTGCCACAGTCATAGCATTGGTGGGTAGTATTTTTTATTGATTTATAATTAAAAATGTTCATTTTAGGCTTAAGATGCTTTAAGATTAAATTTTGTATATATTAGAAGTAGTGATACTAGACATGAAGCTGTGATCACCATTATTTGCTGCTATGCTTTGGTCATCACAAGTCAGCAGGTCCCCAACTTTGGCTTTAGGAAGTCATCTTAACCCACCTCTCCCATTTTAGGAAAAAATTATTTGCATGTCCTTCCAAAATCCTACTTCTATCCCCTATTTCTGCTTTTGTTTCCACTATTTATTTTCATTTTTGTAGTTTATTTGATCAGCTGCTTGTAACCTGTTGGTTTGCTTTGCCTGAAGCCAGGCAGGTTGACTGGTCCAACCCTGCAGTGCCCATTCCAGGTAGTGGCAGGGAAAAGGGACGTTAACAAGAGGACTTGTTCCTATGTCTAACACTTCCTTTAGTGGCCAGCTTCTAACCCTGTGCCAGCCAAGCCCATACTCACAACTGGCTGACAAAACAGCCTTAAGGTTTGTACTGGGTTATCCTCCCCAGAGAAATGGCAGGTTATTTATTTGCATCTTCACCCTGGAAGGAGCTCAGAGTAACATCTGTTGTAAAAGTATCGAGAGTTGCCCAAGTGGGCTTGAGCCGTCACCTTGTTGTATCTTACTCTCCTGTATTTTGTTCTCTTCCACCAGCTGATCTACATGATGGCTACTACATATAACTATGCTGTTTTGAAGTTTAAGAGTCGGGAAGATTGCTGCACTAAATTCTAAATTGTATAAGCCCAGTAAAAAGCTGCATTGCGTAGCTTGAAATACCACTGACACCCTAGACTAAAAGTCTAGCTTTCTGAATTTTGTTACAGTAATTGTAAATAGCTTCAGTAAGCATCGTTTAGCTTATCAGATTAATGAAATGACTTCTTGTATATGAACTATGATGTGGATGAGATCTGGCTATTTTTTCATGTTGAGAGGATTCAGTTACTGTAGGGGTGTTTATAAAGCATCCTTCTGAAAAGGGGATGTTTTCATTTCAGGTCTCCACTTGATTTCTAGCAGTCATCTCAAACAAATACTGGAATAGTTCAGGGTCAGATGCATTAATTTATTCTTCACCATGAACACCAAATACAAATACCTCCCAGCATACAAAATATATACAGTATGAAAGAAAAGGAATAATAAAGTAGTGCCAGTCTGTGTTGGCAGAGATCAGAAGCCCAGGTATTATGAATTAATTCACTTGTATTTCCAAGTGATTCTGTGGATGATGAAATCAATTATTTTCTCTTAAGTGCGTTCCAAATGATACTCCTTCTCTAAGAAAATAAATCCTTGTCTTAGCTCTGCGTAAAACAATCACAGTCTTTCTTTTGGACCCTGAACTAGTAAGAAACAGCATATAAATAGCTTCTGCTCTTGTATTGCTGCACTTTAGTAACTGATTTCTCAGTAGCCAGATCTCAAAAATGTAAGTATGATTGCACAGGAAGCAAAACCATGCATAGATCACAGGGAACTTTTTACAGTGTTGGGGGGAAAAAAGAAGGAGAAGCAAATCAATGTTTTCAGATGTAGATGTTTTTGCATGAAGTATGGGCAAAAGAAGTTGGCAAGAGACGAATGCACAAACTAGAAAAACAAACACATAATAATTTAAAAAAGAGAACCATTTGCTATATACAATATAAAAATCTTCACCTGAGGTTGGACAATGGAAGTTTAAAATGTAGCTATAAAAATACAGGATTAAGACTTCTTAACCCAGAGATTGCATGCTTTTGCTTAGTTTTGGACTCATGTTTTGATGTTTAATTTTTCAATGTGTTAATGTAGCCTTGTTCGCATAAATAAAACGGTTCACAGTTTCAGGTTTTTTTCCAGGGGGAGGGTGGAATTCTCATCTGCTTGTTGGGGAAAAGACCTGCCAGGCTCTGGGCTTGGATATGCATAAACACGACGACCTTAGAGAGCAGTTCTTCTGAGCACCTCGTAGTTTACAGATTCCGTATATTGCCACCTTCAAAAACTGTTTTCCTCCTTCCCCCCATTCTGCATTTTAATTGACCTGTACAACTCTGTAGCTCATTTTAATATTGTTGTACTAACTTTCTCTAAATTGTGAATAACCAACTGAATTATTAGCATGCCAAATTCTAGAGATCTTTGAAAAATAGCCTCTGTGCTTGTTTTAATAACAGAAAGCTTATTAACGTAGAGTAACTATTTTTTTGGTCATTATTTTAAAGAGCGTCTATTAATCTGACTAGCAGCTTGCTTTGCCTCTTGACATGCTCACTCGCCATCATGCTCACCCTTCTCTTCCAGATCCACTTCCTCATGATACTGTCTTCTAACTGGGCCTACTTAAAGGATGCAAGCAAAATGCAGGCCTACCAAGATATCAAAGCAAAAGAAGAGCAGGAGCTTCAGGATATCCAGTCTCGGTCAAAAGAGCAACTCAATTCTTACACATAAATGTTTGCCACAGTAATTCAGCAGAAGAGTTCTGTAGCTCTGACAAATCAGCAAATAGCTGCTCTGCAGTACAGATGTGTGTCTAGCAAACAAAATTAGAGAGAAGTATAAAAGCTTCACATTCCAGCTCCTGGAAAACTTTTTTAGGGAAATCTTCCCATGGGTAATCTTCCATCCTTTCTAACAGAGAATGGAGGGTTTATTCCAGGCATTTTAAAAGGCAACACTTTACAAAAAGTGACCAACTTCTTCTTCTTTGAGACTTGGCATTTAATGTTTGACTTGTTCTAGAGCATGACGCCCTGCACAAAACGGTGGCAGGTGCCCCGGCCGAGCAGGCAGTAGATCTGAGCGCACCTCAGGCACGTGCAGGGTGTGTGATGGAGCACCTCCCAAAGGAACCCGTGTCCAGCTGGCATTTCTGAGAGGAGCTCGTGTGTGTGATGGCACAGCTGCAGCACCTCCCAGGCTGCAGGGGGGCTGTTTGGGAACACTCCATACCTGGGCCATGGGAGCAGCTCCACTCCTGTGCCACACACTGCCATGAGGAAGCCATCACGTCCCTGTGCTCACCTGAGGGTCGAGCAGATCTCCCAAGTTCTAATCTTTCTATTAACTATTTAACGGAATGTAGATCCCTGGATCTGGATAATGATCCCCTTCTTTGAAAATAAATGTCAGCTTTGCCTTAATATTTATTTTCTATAAATGTCTTAGCATTTATATAGTGGCAGGAGACCATTATCCGACATTTTAAGTAAGTGAAAGTGTTACCTTATTAAAATGACACTGATCTGACTATTCCAAATGAGCGGATGAGAAAGTTTGCAGAGTTTTACACAAACAATAAAATTTGCAGCCATAAAAATAATACAGGATGTCCACCTTTCTCTATCTTGGTGCTTAGCAAATTTATAGTCAGTGCTTACGTGTTTTCCTTTTTACAAATTAATTAGCACACTAAGAAAACGTGGTGTTCAGAAAAAACAAACAAACAAACAAACAAACAAACTGGTGCCATTTTAAAGTCATTTCCCATAGAAGTCTGCCTTCTAATTAATGTTTTTTTTCAGAAGCATTCAGTGATATCTTGAGTATTAGTGATGGTATATTTGGTGTTTGTTCTATATGATATATATATATATATATAAATGTTGGGGGGGGAAAGAGTAAAAATACATCATTCATTTGAAAAAAATGAAATATTCAAGTCATACCCCTGCTAAGCTGACGTGTGGTTTGGTAGTTTTGACTGTTTGCTGAATATACATCAAAGGAAGCACAAATTCCTTCAAATCAGTATTAAGAGAAAATGCATTTTTGGGGGGGTATTAACTTCAAATATAATTTCTTTTGTTAATATTGAAGTCTAATTTGACAGTTTCAAAAAAGGGGCAAAGTTGATTGATGTAGAGCAAATACGACAAAATAGCCTAGTGTATGTTCTTACCTGTTGCATGAAGGAGACATTTCTACAGCAATGCAGGTGATGTTCTAGCCCAGTGTTTGCATAAGGGTAAAAATGGAGGCAGTGTCTTAAAGCCTAATTCTTTTCTAATTCAGTGTAGCTATTACTGGGAGTTTTTGAAGTTTTGTTTAAGTAGTCTAATATTTTTATGTAAAGAGCATTAAATTTTGCTATGTATAAATTTTTGTAACCTAACAGTGAATCAATATTTTCTATCAGTGCCAAGGGCTTCCTGTAGTTACATCCAAGTGTTAAAATAAATATTTGTAGATAATAGACAACACTTGTGTATGCTTATTTGAACCCAGACCTACAGCTACTCCATGGCAGTGCTTCTCTAGGCTTTATGTCTCTATCTGAGGTGAAACACGTTCTGTTCCAGAGCTCCCTGCCCTCCTGCATGGGGCAGGGCTGCCCTGCAGGTGCAGCTGCAGCAGCAGCTGTGTGCAGCATGCAGTAGTGGTAGTTGTTCCAGGCCAGCATAATGCAACAAGCACTACCCCTTCCCAGCATCTGACAGGAGCAGTCACTCAGAAATCCCGTAAAGGCCAGAGTGGCTGCAACAGCAAATTAAGCAGCATGCAAAATTAGAGTAACCACCACATTACATTTCAGCTTCATTTCAAAAAGCAAAGTTTGTATCTGTCATGGTTTTGGTACGTTGTGTTTAAACATCCAGTGAATTCAAGACAGAACTTTGTTTTTTGCCCCTAAATTCTGTCAAACTTGGCTTCATGTTCTTGTAGTTAGGTCAAGATGAGCAGCCTCAAATGCAGTGCAAGTTGTAATATATGCTGCCACCCAAAATTACTTCATTGATACAAACTACTGTATTTTATACTGTAAATAAAGTTTAATGATCTTGCCTATAATCTACCTACAAAATACAAAGCTTAAATAAAGATGAGTTAAATAGCATTTTTATTTTAATCTCTCCATTCTGGGCTGGTCAATATCAACGAGGTGATACATGAGAGGAGCTGCTTTTGGAAGTGGCTCCTCCCCCTGCCATGCAGCAGAAGGGACACCTTAGTTTGAGTCCGTCACACTCAACCAGAAACTGTGTGAACCAAGTGCCTCCATCACCTTTACAAGCAGGTGATGAGGAGGGAATTTTTTGGTTCTTTCACCCACAGTTCGAACCATTTGGACAAGGGATTGGGGGCGGGGGTTGGCAAAGTTCACAAAGTTTAGAGGAATTCAGTGCCAAGACAAATCTATCCAAACACAGTGATCAGTTTCTGTTCCCTGCTTTGTTCTCTCTCACCCCACCCAAGGGTTTCCTCCTGGATTAGTAACACATCCCTGTTTCGAGTCAGTGACTGAAGTGATGAAACAAATCAAAATCAGCTTTATTAATTTATAATTACACAGCAGCAGTGTTGGTTGGTAACATTTATTACAGGCACAAAGCTACTTTAAAAATATATTTCTCATAATAATAATAAAAAAAAAAAATTAGTAGCTATTGTTCACCAGAAGCTTTCATCCATGTCTCCATGAGAAATGTCTGCAACACTATATTGATAATAGGAGGGAAGAAAATAAAGTCATATGAATCCAATGTAGTTTATCTTAAATCTTAATAGACATTTTAAAACAGAAGTTAAGACACTGCTGCCATTTTCTTGCTGTTTCAGTGAACTGCTGGTAATAAAACCAACTCAAAAGGAGGAGAATTTGGGCCTTCATTAACTGAAAGCCATCACCTATACCTCAAAAAGCAGAACTTTCTTCTGTAGTGCTCACCCAGTGAAAACAAAACTCGTGCCAATTCAGGAGCAACAGGGTCTGTTATGTTTAACAGCACAGATAATAGTGAATCATTACTATGGTTATAGTGAACTTTTATTTCCTAACTGCTCCAAATTTTTTGCTTATTTTCAATTCTACATCTTTGAATAAACAGAAAGATTCAGAGGATTGTTTGGTTTTTCTCTTGCAAGCAACTAAAACACCTATCTGTATTTATCAATGCCTCGAGAGAACCTGAGGAAATGCCTGGGTTGTTGCAACTCAGTGCACACAGACAAAATCTCTGAATTAAGTGTCTTAAAAGTTCACAATGCTACTGAAAAATCAAAGCTAGGAACAGACTATGGGTGAGGTGCAGCACAGAAACTTTGACCTAGGGTGTCATCACCCAAGAACAATCCCTCAGACTCCAGCTCTCTGTGAAGGAAGTTGGATGCTGCTTAATTGCAGATAAAAAGCTGTGAGTGCCAAAACTACTGAAACAGATCATTGAGTGCAGCACTCAGATATGAGTTCCACACAGTGCTTAACTTCCATGTACAAGAATTGGAAGGATCCTCAATTTTTCTGACACAATTACTTTTGATTAATAGTTTATTTTGGTTTCTAAGAAGGCAGATGTCTCTTAACATAATTCATACTGAAACTATTAAAATTATATATTAATTTAGAATTATTAATTATTTGTTAATACGGAGTACTAGAAGTGATTAATACATGAGCCTTACCTGTCATTTTCAGTAGACAGAAGTCCTTCTGAAGGTGACATTTCTCTTATTTCTTCTTTTTTTGAATCCTGGTAACCAAGAGGAAAATACACTTTCTCTAAACAGTTGTAAAGTCAAAGTGACTTAATAATATTAAGTATTTTTAAGGCTCATAACTGAAAATAAAAATCTTCTGAGGGACCAACCCTATTTCTACAAATGCTACATTGGATCTACCGTAGTAACACTTTGGAAGTTTAGATTTGGATCATATCTGAACAAAAGCGTCCTGCATTCCTTCACTGAAGTAATGTCCACCCATACCTCTTCTTTGAAAGTCCAATTTTCCATTTTGCCAGAATAAATTCTGTTGTGTTAGAGGAACACAACTTGATGTGTGTAGGTTCAAACTGTATTTAAATGCATTTTAAGCTAAAAATAGAGGACATTTAAATACTGTGGTAGTGCCTTAAAAAACAAACTAACAACCCCCCCCCATCCAGAGGACACCAGCAACCCTTACAGAAAAAAGGCTTAAATGTTTTTTCTTTTGGATCATCACACTTCAATACAAATCCAAACACTCTGCTCTGCAGCTTGTTATATAAAAGTTTATAAATGAAGAAGAAATTAAAATGTGAATATTGTTTTCATTCTAAGCATGCCCAGCAAGACACAAATTTGGTCAATAATATTTTTGGGACCATGTTTTGAGAATAATCACCTTGTTTGCCAGTTCCTGCTCTCTGCTCTGTTGAATTATTCTCATGTATTTTTCTAATGGATTGGAAGGAGGATCCTTTACATTATTTTCAGCAGCAGTGTTACTATGCTCAGATTTCACTCCCTCTTCTATTTCTTCATCTGTTTTCATCGAGTCTTGGATATACTTTTAAGACACAAAAATAAATACTGATTAGATAAATACATTTATACCTTACTACCTGCAATACATGCAGAATTTCATGTTAAACTCAGTAAAACACACCAGTGTCTAAACAGCATTAAACAGGACCTAAAAATCCAGAGCAGTATTTAAACACTAAGTGTTTAAGCTCAAAGGGATTTAAGCAAACTCAAGGTCTCCTTATATCCTCTGCTTCCCAGAGTAACCTGGACACCCTGACAGAAGCTAATGAACAGATGGACATTAACATATTCTGGTAGTGTCCCACCTGCAGTGGCCACACCACAGAGACAGCAAATGTTCAGCTTGTTCCAACAGCATGGTGACAGTGGCTATAAAACTGTAGCTTCCAGTTGTATGAAGCAGGGAAAGAAAGGCATCTGTTTCCAGTGAAAAAATCACTTGGCATAAGGAGACACTAGTGAGACTGGTTAATCACACAAGTACATAAAATAATGTAGCCTCTACTACTTCCACTTCACGGAATAAAAATCTACTTTTAACCAAGTAACACAAACAACAATCCTAAAATGCAAGGCACTACAAAGCTGCATTACTGTCAGAAATTAATTAAATTACCGCCTCTTTGTTAAGCTTTTCCACTTCTTTTTGTTCGCTTTCCAAAGCTTCCTGTTGTTCTTTCTCTCTCCTTTCTTCTCTTGCTTTCCTTTCTTCTTCTAAGTTTTCCTCAACTTCTCTGTTCTGTTCTTCAATCTGCCTTTGATCCAGCACTGCTGTGAAAAATTATTTCAACATCTGTAATTTGATTCATGTAGTTCAATAATCACTACAAGAGCATACAAATAAGTACCAGGTTCCTGTAGAACGTTAACAGTAAATGAAAAACAACTGGATATATTGTTTGTACATACACTGAACTTATTCTTGGGTATTGAGTAATGTGTTTTCCCACCCTTAAACATTTTTTAGTCTGATAAATGACTCACCAAGAATTAAGGAGTAGAGCCAAAGTACAGCCCAGAGATTTGACAGATGTGTGCAATTCTCATTCCTTTCGTGGGCATTCTCATTAAACCTCCCAAAGTCCATGTTACTATATTCTTTCCCACTCTGCAAAGTGGTTGGATACACATCTTTATATTTATAAAGCAAAGTATTTAAAACCCCTTGGAAAATTGTTGCAGGACATGCTGCTGACGTGACCAATGTATTGAAAAAGCTGTCTACAAAGAATACCATTAGGTAGCAATGAGATGGGCAAGCTAAGGACTGCGAATCATGAGAAGTTAGAAAGCTCTTCTCTAAGTAAAAAGAACCATAATGTTTGCAATCTAGAAAAATTAGAAAAGCAGCATATGCTGACTATATACAATGAGATACTATTCTCATCTACTCAAAGAATTAAAACTGCATTGTGATAATACAGTGCACCAACAGAGTCAAGAATAAATTTTTAAAAATCTAGACAAGCAGCACATAAAATGCTTCAAAACATTTCATGTTTCATTCCTATCAAGAGCAGAAATTATATTTAATAATTATCCTAAAGAAAAAATAATAATCTCACAAGAGACTGGTGGGATAGGTGGCAAGAATGTTTAAATTAAAAGCAAATTTAACTAAAACTAGGATGAAAAAAATCATCCTCATACAGAAAAGCAAAGGAAAACACTCCTTTCTCTTTATTACAGACATGGCACTTTCTGGAAAATTTTTCAACCACTCCAGCCTACATACCTACAGATTCTTAAATATTTGGCTTTCTGTGTTACACATTTGACATTTAAAAAGGGTACTTTCTCTTGTGTCTGAGCTGAGAACTCACTTGAGTCCTGCAGTGAAGTGGCTGTTGCTGGCACAGGGGCTGTGACACAGTTTCCATCGACGATGTCCCCAGATGGATGCAAGACATCACTTTCACACTCCTCTGGTATGTCCCCCTGATCTGGAGAAGGAATTTGAACAATGGCTTCATTATTTTGTAATTGCAAAAGTGGAGCACAGCAATGGACACAGAGTGTGGGAATGGCTAAATTAGAGCACAAAAATATCAGCACTAATTGAGCATTCTCCTTTCAACTTGATCATCTCCCTGAGAATTATCATAGGCTGTACTTGCTTCTTTAATTACAGAATTGTTAGTTTTGAAATTAGTTATTGGAACACATCTGTTTATGAAGCCAAAACTGAAGAAATATACAACAGACACCCAAGACAGTTTCATTTCTTTACATAATCAAGATACAAGTCACAGAAAAACTGTATGTCCAAGTTCAGCTCATTGTTTTTATGCATATAAAAATAATCTTTAACTGTTTGGTCACACAGTCTTTAATGGGGTCCTTGCCTTCTTCAGTGCACAGGATGGATGCTGCTAACTCAGATAGTCTACATTATACTATCTTTTCCCTGTGCAAGGTTAGCTCTGACTTCACAAAAACACAATTACTGTCCTTCCTCTTTGATCATTGCTATGATATTCAACTGCTTTTGAATTACTTATTTGCAAAGCACGCAGACTGCTATTATCTCATTTGACAGGAGATAGAAAAAAGGAGACAAAACAAGATGTGGCCATTACCTCTAGACAGACAACCTGAAATACACAGGACTATTCTCCCAAGCACTTTGTGTAACACAGCACAGACACTCGATGTATCTCCCTAGGTTTTGGGTATAGCTTTAGAAAACATCCATTTTCATCCTTCATACACTAGCAATGTCTCAAGCATTTTTCTTTTTCACATTATAATATAACTGAAATATTTTGCATGAAAAAATCCAAGACAACCAAACTGATCAGCTTTTCTTTCTCTCTGAATGGTTTGAATTTCTTTAAATTAAAACTCCTTTAAAGGAACTATAGATGAAATATCTTGAAATTGAAAAATTTCTGTCAAGCTGTCATTCTAACTAAGTTAGGAGAATGTTTTCAGTTTCCTAGCAAAGCAAGAGGAATTCCTACCACCTTCACCTAGGAAAATAAATATTCTATATATGGGGTGTTTTGTAAGACCAAAATAATAGGCTACCATGCTCAAAAGAAGATCTATTCTGTTTTGCTGTTCTCTCTCAATTACAAAGTTATCAACAACATTATTTTCATATGAGGCACCAATAGGCATCAGGTGTATTTAAATCATAAAAAAATTCCTTTCCTAAATTTATCTTTGTTAAATATTACTTCTAATTTCAAAATGACTGCTAACAACATAAGCAAACAAAAAATCCCAAATCAGAACCCTAAATAGTAAAAACCAGCTACTCTTCAAAGGAGAAAAAAGGTAACTCTGTACACTTTCCCTCCCTTTTTAAGGGTGGACAGCAAGAGATGTATTATTCTCTTAAGATGATCACAGCACCTAAAAGCAGTTGCTGCCAAGAAAATCTGCTGATCTTTTCTTTCTAGAACTTAGTCACAGTAGGACTGAAAAACTTCCTTATTTTCTGGTATCTCCTTCAAGTCACTGGGTTTTTTTACTGTTATCAACTTCATTCTTTACTATATCTTTTTCTGTATTTACTTCTTAGACTTTACTTTCTTATCCACCTCTCCCTGCAATTTCTCCTGAGCTACCTCCTCCCCTTTTCAGCCAATCTGATTTCCTGCTACATACTGAGATTGTCTTTTCATGCAGGCTCACCCAACTAAAGTCCTGTTGATTGAGAAATCATCAGCATATGTGAACTCTTACAATTACTGACCACCACACATCACCAAATGATTCATTAGTACCTTACTTGGGCATAGCATCTACTCAGCCCTAATTGCCAAGAAAATGCCAGTCTGTTGTCATATGTAATAAAATAAGTGAAATATGTAATGTATTCCCAAAAGTCTCCCATACAAAATTAAACAAATAAATATAAGTCTAATTAAAATGTGAGATGAGTAGAAACCATTACAGGCTACAGGCTTGGCTCACATTCAAATAATGCATTTAAAGCTTATAAAAAGGAAACTAAATGAGATAAATAAAACCAACTGAGTAATGAGTAAAGCTTCACAGAGAAATGCACAGCTGAGGCATTATCTTCTGCTAGTTATCACTAAACACTATCAGCACATCTGCAGTTTAAACAAACATCTTCTTTTTTTGGTGCTTTTAGAATACTGAAAGCCATATTCTCACAAGGTCAGGAGAGTGAGCAAGGGCTCCACTCCATGTTCCATATGATCTAACCACAGCCAAAAGAATAAGCCAGTCTGGGACCCAGGAAAACACTCACACCAGTTAGAATCGCTGCTTTCAAAGAAAATATACCCTAACTCTCCCAGACAATAATCACAATCTCTTCACCAGCTTAGTTTAGTTACACCACAGTGCCACATGTCTACCAAGCCTCAGGACTTTACAGACCTCATGAAATCTGGAAATAGGTAAGGTTAGCTGGCTGTTAACATCTTTCTCATTGACAATTTCACTTATTTTAAACCCACAGTTTAATGGGAGATAAGGCTGCTCAGGTTCAACATTAGGCTATCACTAAAATGCTGAAAAACTAAGTAAGGCCAGTACCTGTGCTTCTATTTCTCACTCCATATACAAATGGCTATAAAGGACATCAAGTTTGATTACCCTCCTCTTTCTACACTACCTTAGTTATGTCAAAGATTTTTGAAAACTGACCCTGCAGCACACAGAGGGAAGGAAACATTTTATAGCATGCAACCAACAGAGAGCAGAAATGCAAATAAATAAAATGCTGACCTCAGTGAAAAAGAAGTTAGGACAAAATTCAGGTTCCATTAACTGAACCACATGTTCCAAAACTACTCAGAGATGCTGATTAATGACAGCATAACTGCAAGAGTTCTTCCCACATTTACACACAACCTAAAACAACTTCTAATTCCTACTACTATTTAAGCCTCAGTTACTGAAGGAAAAACCAAGAGTGCATGCAATAACTACAGAAAATTATCTTTAGACTTATAACCTGGTTCTAATTTATGCAGCAACTATTAAAAAGCCTCCATTTATTTCACATACTAATACACTTTTGTTTAAAGAAAAATTCTACACCATTTTAAAACATCCCAAAGCAACCCTCAGACCTATAGCATTAATCAGAACAAGGTTATGCAAGATTTCTGAACAAATTTATGTTACTAATTTCAGAACCAACTCAATTTAATGTCTGCTTATTACTACATACACTTATCTAAAGATGCAAGAATGAAGAAAATTAATCCCTCACCATCTGAGACATTTGTTTTCCCTAATGCCAAAATCAGTCAGAAATTTTTCTCTCCAGCTATAGTCTTAAAACTATGAAGACAATTGTCCTATAACTGTTAAGCCCTAAGGTATTAAATAAACTGTCTGAAATGCACTAAAACTTACCTTCAAGAGTATAAATGTGTTCTTCAAGATCCTCATACCTTAGTTTCTCTGGTTTGTGGGTATCACTGAGATCTTGTTTATCTGTTTGTTGACTCTGAAATCTAAAAAAAAAAAAGAAAGAATATAAATAAATTAATAAATATAAATGCTGAACTTTTAAGCAAATAGCAATCTAAAATTCACTCACATGCTAAGCAACAGACTAAACCAAACCTAAAATCCACAAAACTTTCTGACTCAAATTTAGGGTATTTAAATCCAGTTCTCTAACTTTTACCAAAAGTCCATTCCATTCCCCCTCAGCCTTTCCCCAAGGTCTTGATGTGACAGAAAATTATTATATTAAAATGAAATAAAAGGAGTAAGCAAAAACATCAAAAAGGAGAAATACAATGAATTGTGACAGTCAACTGAAATTAAGAAATTTGGCTTTTTAAGTTCTGTGTTACAGTTTAATTCCCATTTTGATGTCATCTTAATATATGTGTTTGAAATGTATTAGGATTAGATGTCTGTCAAAACAGAGATGCAGGGGTGAAAATCTGGGTTCTTTCAAAATGGGGTTAGTGCCCTCATTCTAAATCCCTGTTTTTCTCATCAGAAAGATAATGTGAAAGAACAATGTCTCCCACGTGACCTAGCTACTATACTCTGACCAGAACCAGAACAGCAAAAGGAGTGCAGGTCACTAATGAAATTCAGCATCTGCACTTCATAAAGGAGCTTACTTCACACCAGCTGGTGCTCTTCATCACAGCCTGTTTGTGCTTACAATTTCTATGAATACAGATCTTCCATGGGGCAAAAGTGGAGAACAAACAGTACAAAACATACCCCCAACAATGAGATTTGTTCATAAACAAAAAGTGAATCTGGGCACAGACAAATAAATCTGCACTGCCAGAAGGATAGTTCAGTGATGTCGGTGGGGAAAAATACCCTGTAAATTAAATAGGACAGAGTAAATGAAATCTCAAGTTTTTGGAAATCTATTTAATGTTTTGAGTTTTTCTTCAAAGAAATGGTTAAGTGCTAAATAATTCTTAAGGGTGCAAAGTTCAAGGACACACATGTCACTTTCTTCAATACTGTCTCCTGCAACACTGCGAGAAAGAGAGAACCCACTGCCTCAGTAACAACCCTCAATTGCTTTCTTCAGGCCTAAACAAATAAACAAACAAAAAATTAGGTAATAATCTGCCTTATCACTCCAGTCTTCCTGTCTGTTTATTGTCCTCCTTCATATCACCCATACCTTGGAGCGTAAATAAACAAGGAGCTCCTGTAGTTGCAGAAGCAATTGTTCTTTGCCACTGACTGAGGTCTGGCTTCTAACAGCTTGTCGCAGATGTTACAGCATCATATTCACTTTTCTTTCCAAAGAAGTTCCCATTGCCACTTAAAATCTACAGGTCATAAACTAATCCCACAATACACATCAGTGATGTGGCATTTGCCTAATAATAAGAGTAAATAACTGGAAAAGCCCACACATGCATTTCTCAAATATTTCATGTAACACAAAACAGTCCAAAGCACATTAAATTAGAAAATACACAACAAAAGAATGTTTTTCTTTTAAGAAAGTCTTGGGAAAGCAGCAAGTTCAAGACAATTATTGGGACCTTATACCCTTGCTTTGTCCTAAGAAACCCAAGAAAGCAACAACAAACTATAACTGCCTTCCCAGACCCAGGTCTGTCCTCTGCAACACAACTTGCTCATACGTTCACTCTTCAAGCAGGATGGAGTCTACAAAACCTTCAAAGAATTACAGTCCCTCACAGGATTAGAATATTTTCCCCTATCACCTTAACATGCAGGTTAACATTCAACCTTCACCTTTTAAGGCCTGTCAGAGAAGTACAAGAAATCTGAGACATACCACAGAAAATGTGAATGGGTAGGGAAAGGAGACACAGCCTCAAGGGAATACTTAAAGGAAACTGATCTCACAGTCCCTAAATATCCCAACAGCTCATTTTGAAGACAAAAAACATAAAGGCTCTCCCAAAATTCTAACCAGATAGGAGACTCTCTCTGCATTAAATGTATGTTGAGGCCTTGATAACAACAAAATAAGAAAGCCCTACAAATGACTGCTAGAGCTGCCCCAGCACAGGCTGTCTTTCTTCTGCCATCAAATCAGGAATCATGGCTGGCAGGTTAAGGACAATTCAGTTGTCTCTTTTTAGGAAAAAAATATTAAAAGTTAAATCCTGGAGCGGCTTCTGAAGACACATATTCAGGATTCTTACTTTTGGAGAGTGGAGGCAACACTGGCCATTAAGAACAGAATTCCAGACATGGAAATAGGAGATACAGAAACGAAAGAGAAGTCATTCTAATGCAGCCTAATTTTGTCAAGTTTACCTTAAAAAGATTAAAAAAAAAAAACAAAAAAAACAAACAACAAGAAAAGAGAAGAGTTGTGCTACCCAACCCATTCCCACAAGCAAAGGAGACTAAACAATCCTACTTTGAAAACAGGCACGTGAACAAGCTCTTCAGAGAGAGAAAAGAAGTAATAAATTTAGCATTACAGCTTGTTAATGAATGAAGTGAGAATATACAATTGCCTTGATTTAAATTCTCAAACAGGAAGCAGAAATTCAAATGCTTCAATTAGCAAAAGCTCATCAGTCAGGTCACAGATGTGAAAAATAGAGACACAATAAAGAGACATGACTTTGCTCAGAGCAAACCAAAGTGTTTGGGTTTTTATAACTAGGTTCCACTTGAAGCATGATATTTAAAATGGAAATCTTTATTCACCTTTAGAAAAGTTTTCACTTATAAAATCAATGGCTTGCTTGATTCATAAAAGCAGCTATCACCTGAGCAATTAGATATAAGTGTTTCTTTAAAAAGCAGGTTAAAAATGTTGCTTTGTAAACAATGTTACCTGATTTTCTGGCCATGACTGGATGGTGAGGAAGGAACAGATTCAGAAGATGAAAGTGAATACGGCTTTGAAATAGGAGAAAGAACCTGGTCAACACTCCGCTGTGAAGAGGTAAGGGATGAGCTCTTGATGTCTGCAGAATAAAAATCCCACAATTTGTGTTAGTTATTTGTCTACTGTTTCTCAGACAAGGCTGGTTGTACAACATATGCATTATTGGTTCACTGTGCACAGACACAGGAAGGAAAACAGTCAAATGCATGAGCTAATTTAAAGCAAAAGAAAAAACTGCATAATCCTTCCACTTGCAGATTCTGCAGTAAAACAGCTGTTGGATCTGCCAACTCTAAGTATTTCAGAGGAGGACATACTTCTTCCTTTCATTCTCCAGAGACAGGTGCTGACAACTGAACTGCACTTAATCTCACTTAAAAGAAAAACAAATCTGACTCACATGTATGGTATCTTCTACCGCTTTAAATTTACCCTGAGTTGTCAAGACTGGTATTTCCAACAGCACCAAAAAGCTCCCACCCAGAAGCTTCCAGAACAACTTACAAGTTTTCTAGCAAAAGCAGCCCTGGTGCTTCAGTCATCTCTAGCAGAAAAGAATAATATATATACACCAGTATAAATGCACTCCTCAGAAGACTCATGAAAGCAAAGTGACATCTCAGTGGGAGCTGACAAATCCCACTAACAGCACAGTTAACACTGAAGCTAACCTTAATATCCTATCACCCAGCTGCAGCCTGGTTTCCTCCACACCACTCCATTTCTGTAACTCCTGAGTCAGGTAATGCACTCCTTTGTTACTAAATTCTTACCCCTCTCCGGACCCAGTCAGTTTTGTGCATTAAGCAAAGAACAGATCCAATGGAAAAAAAGAGATCTGCCATCCTGTAACTAGCTTCTGAAAAGTACAAAGACAGGAAGGATTGTTCAGGTGATGCACACAGCTATAGTTTTAACATTTCCTAACTTTTCAATAAAACCCTAGTATTATGAAAGATTTGTCTGTGTGCAGTGCTAAACAAATAGTCTGTGGGTACTTTATACAGAAGCTGACAGAGAGAACTTACAACATGAAAGATTGCTTTGGAAGTTCAAGTGTCAAAGATGTTTTTAGTAACAGAGTATGATGCTCTTACATGCAGAAACACAGGGACAGCCACAATCAACCAGTGTTTGTAACCTGTTTCTAACACTGCCCATTATCAAACAAACCTAAACTAAAACTGAGAAAGGAGAATACTCCTATCTTACTTCTGGCAACACCTACCCTAACCTTTCTCCAATCAATATTTTTTTGGATCCTCCTGACAGAGAAGTTTTATTCCTGCATCTATACTTGTTCCCACAGTTCCACAACTTACTCATGGTATGAAAAAGTATTTAATTTTATTTTCTTTCAATGTAACGGGATTCTGGGGTCTGTGAAACAGTAATGAACTGATCCCTTTTTACCTTTTTCACATTGCTCATTGTTTTCCAGATTTCCCATAGCACATCTCAGCCATCTTTCTTCCAAACTAAGCTGCCCTTGTATTTAACCTTCCTTCATGGAAAAGCTGATCATTATCTTTTTTTTTGTTACTGTCTCTTTTTTTCATCCTATTAAATCCACTTTGTGCCAGGGTGAAAAAAATTGCATCACTCAAGAAGCAGATGTACTGCAGATTTGAAACAACAGATTTTAAAATTTTTTTTTAATTGCTTGCTTTTCTGAGTTGTCCTTAAAAAAAAAGACTAATCAGTTATTAGAAACTGTGATATTAATATCAAATTAAAAGTTTTCAAACACTAAATCCTTCCTCCTTACAATTGCTCAGGAGTATTTTATAAAGATGTCAGCAAAAAGAATAAACAAAAGGAAATCTGGACCTTTCAGACTGGAAAGCTCAATTTAAGAGAAGCCAAAGACATCTTCTGCCACACACTATTAACTACAACAGTTAAATAATTAAGGTTAGAAATATAGGAGGGTTAAGAAATTACAAGTAATGTTGCAAAGTAGTTATACTTAATAGCAAGTTTCGAATGAAACTCTGTATATCTTAAGGTTACACCTGTAGGGATTTATATGCTGTAGGCTTCTCTTGGAAGCTCCCTAGAGCATGTTTAACTTCCCTCAACATACTTCTCCAGTCGTTTTTTCCAGGAAGAAGCAATAGTCCAAGCAGCTGGTACATTCTGGCTCCTGCAAAATCACATCTCCCGATTCCTCCTGCATCTTAGCAAATAAGGAGTGAACGACTAACACTGCTAAATCTTTCTGTTCCCAGAGCACAAGAGGAACAGTAAATAAAACCCATTACTGCACCCCATTACCAATTGTGACTTACCATCTGGAATTTTCTTGTTACTGAGGTCTCTCTTTGGTTTGGAAATGGGAGTAGAAGAAAGGCGCCTTGGAGATGCTGCTCTGTGTGGTGGCGTTAAGGGAGTGTTAAAGATACCGGCCTGCCCAGTTCTTTTGATGTGTTCCTCACCTCTTGGACTGCTCAGAGGGGAATGTGGGGAGCTGGGATTATCCTCCAGCAGTTCCTGCTGGGTAGTCAAAGGGTGTTTACTAAGAGGATCCTGCAGAATTAAAGGAGGCTGCATCTTCCTTGGTGTCCTGCTTGCAGCTGCATTCAGCATGACTCTGTGCTGGTAACTCCTGTAGGCTTCATCCAAGTACTCGGCCTCCTTTTCCAGCTCCTTCACCCTGGCGCGGGCCCGCGCGATGCACTCCAGGTCCGAGTCCGGGGATGCGCTGCGCGGCTGCGGCTGCTGGCGGCTGCCAGGCCCTGGCACGGCGCTGAGCGGGCCCAGGGCGGGCAGCAGCGAGCTCCTGGGGAACGCGCCATCCACGTAAATGTCGTGGGGCACCATCCTGTCACCCAGGAAATCCAGCACGGAGCGGTCCACGAGCGACGGCTTTGGGTTCCGGTACACCTCGTTCTCCAGAGCTAAACGGTGGCAAGACAAAGTGAGTGACACTAAAGAGAAAGAGACCTACAGCAAAGCAAAAACAGTAAAACGTGGCATTTAAACTCCAATTGCATCAAAATTATTCTTCCATGGAATTGGCTTACATTTTGAGAATTTAATGGTTTAATTGAAATTGTATTTAAATGTACTGCTATTTATTAAATAGATAATTCTTCCATGTAAAACCACCGTTAACTATGTACTCTACAATGTTATTTTTAAAATTATGTTTAAGTAAATAAATAAACATGAAAACGTTACCATATTGGACAGGTTATACCTATTCATTCTGGTAAAGTCTAAAGAACACAGAGCATGCCACAAGTCTTAACAGTTTCCTTTATTTAAATTTAAAAAAAATTTTGGAGAAAAACAACACAGCACATAGGAAATGTTTTGTTGTTTATTTTTTTTTATTTTTTCATTAAAAGTGCTCTAAAATTGTCAGTTAAATTTAATGTTTTGGGGCAGTCTGCTTTCTTGCACTTGTATGCTTCAACAAGCCCAAAAGACCAATCTACAGGGGCTATATCTTTCAGCAAATTTACAACCTTGTTTTTATTCTACATAAATGGTTCTTCAATGACTTCAGTAACTCTGATGTAAAATAAAAGGTCCTACAGTACTTTCAGTCATTTAATTTAAATATATATTTGCTATTTTGATATAATAAATTTTCAATTCCAAATGGTACCGATACATGCACCATAAATTACATATCAGTCTAGTGAATAGTATAAATCATAAAATATTGCATAAACTGAACTATGAGGCAAAGCATGTTGTATGTAATGTATAATCATTGCAGAACTGAATTCCATATTTTTACATTACATATACATACCAACCCGTTTATTTAGAATACTTGATATTAGCAATTTGACAGACAGGCATCTTTAAAAGTACATTTCTTCAGCAGACTGAATTGCTTTATGTAAGTGCCCCTGTTTCTAATGCCCACACGAGATAAGCTAAGCATAAGTCAGGCAAAAGTTATTAGACTTGACTAAATCTGTGTAAGAGTAACACTTAAGTTTCTGAGGTACAAAATAAAATTTCAAATTGATTATTTTTGTTAGGAACATTCAAGAATCAAAACACATTAAAACAGAAGTTGCCTGCTGGAAAATGTTGTTGATATTACCAGCAAACATTAATGTCCTTATACTGAGGAAAAACAGACAACAAAAATATGCAAATGCTCAGAAAGGAGTATTTTCCTTCCTCCTACAAGTTTGTTTTCTGAACGGAGGTTGCAATCAGTCTCCTTTTTAAAATGGACTTTAAATAGATTTTGATTTTAAACTTTAAAATCTACTCCCTGGTGATGTGTTAGTTTTATACAACTGCAGTTTTTTTAAGCTTCTGGAACTTCTTACACTTTTCCATCATAAAGGACTGCTCTGGTGTAAGATACAAACCTGCCTGTGTTTGTTTCACTTGCAGCTTCAGTTCTTCAACCTGCACATTTAACTTCCTGACAGTAGCTTCAGAGTCTAACAGCTGGGCCTTTAACTGGGCACAACGTTCAATCTATAGGAAATCAAGAGAACAACAAAAACCAGCATAATTCAAACAATAAGAATAATCTCAACTGGCTGAATACTTGGTTTCTAAATATTTTTCAGGTCCAGTCAGACCGTATACACACAGTATCCTACTGAAACTTGGCACTGACAATTTGGTGGCTCAGTAAGACTTAGTTATGTTGGGTTTGTTTTATTTTTTGGTAGTTTTTTGGTGTGGTGATGTTTTGTTTTCTTTAGAGTTGTTTACATAAAAATAAGCACAGCACAAACAATCCTTGTAACTGCACGCCAAATGGCCTGCACAGGCAGACGGGTAATTGTGAAAGAGATGACAGGAAGATAAGATTCAAATCATTTAGAAATAATCATTTACCTCACTTTGTAGCTGTTTTTCCAACATCTGCTTATGACTTTCAAATTCATCCAGCACCAGCTTCTTAGAATGCTCCACTCTCCTCAGCTCCACTTGGCAAGCCAAGTATTCTGCCGAGGGCTGGGACAGCTCTACCCCAAAAGGGAAACACCAGACAGTCAGACAAAGAATAACAAGTGTGCACTTTTCTACATGTTACCCCATGAACATGTAAAGCTGATTTGATTTTAGGAACAAGACTTTGTCTGAATAAAGTACTTGGGGACATTTTTCTTCTTCCTTTTACAAAGGACCAAAATCTTCGCTGGTGTAGTCCTTTAAGACCTAGACCCAGACCGTCCTACACTGGAAGAAAAATACATATCCTCACCTGTAACTGCACACACATCTCTACTCTCCTGTAATCTAAAATGCACATTAAAAATACTCTGTATTTATTACTGTAGTCAGGCAAACAAATAATAAAGCAATGTACTTTTGCCATTATTAACCATACTAATGCTGTGGTTAGAAATATTGTACTGCTTTTTTCAGAGGGTGAAAGGGATATCCTGATATCCTTCCATATTACAGCTATTACTTAATTCAGGATTTCTCCCATACAGGCATATAAAAGAAAATACACTTATGCCAAGAACTGCTCAATTATACACAAACACTAGCTTGGGCTTCATGCAAACTACTAGCAAACATAATACAAAGAAAGCATTTTAATTAAAATTTACTTCTAAACAAATACTTGTAGAAAAACATAAAGAAGAAAATAACTAAATCATTCACACTGACTGTCTCGAAGATGCTGGTTCTCACTCCGAGTCTCATCCAACTGTTGCCTAAGTAGTTTATTCTGCACTTGGAGCTCCAATTTTTCCTCCTTTAGCAAAGGATAGTCTGATACCTCTTTCAGTTTTTCTGTCAACAACTGATTCTGTTTATTTACCAAAAGAACCTGGGCCTTCACTGACTCCAAATCCAGCTGCAGATAAAGAACAGTTAGAAGCTTATGAACCGCTGTGCTTCTTAACAATTATTTTTATTTCACATTTTCTTTTTTATTTCTAACATACCTCAACTGCAACAATTAGAATACAGGCTTCTTTAAATTCATAGTTACAATTACCTCAAGCTCTTTGGTGCGTGATACAGCTTGCTTGAGTTCCTCCTTTTTTGAATTAACAGCAATGGCTTCTTCTTGCAAAAGCATAGCTTTCTCTGCAGGGAGGATTACAAATGCTGAATTAAAATTAGTAGAGTATTACAGTAAAAAACTGTATCAGCAGAAAACAGTTCTAAGCTGCTAAGCCCAAAATTCAATTTAAGACATAAAAATGACTGAATGTCATACACACGCCTTCAAAATTAAGTAAATCATGTTGTATATACAAATGTATACATATGCATATACACATTTAGAATTAAGTAAATCAAATTCATATGCCTGTGATACATCATTTTTTCACATGTCCCTAACATAAAAGTCTAACCCTGTTATCTGTTCCGGCTCTGTTCCACAAGCTCCAATTAAACATCTTGTGCACAATAAATGTAGAAACTGGCAACTGTACCAGGGTACAGCACCAGAGCTCAGTTAAAGCCTGAATGAGCCAGCAGGACTTCCGAGGGAAACGGGACACTGAAACACCAGGAATGCTTTGCAGCCTCTGCACAAAGCAGCAGTTCATGATTCCCAGTGCATTCTGAACAGCAATGAGCTGCTGAACTGCCACTGCTGCTGAACTGCCACCTGTTCTGATGGCTCTTCTGTCCCTCATACCACTGAACACTAGGACTGGTCAGTAACAGTAGTGGTTTGGCATATGATAGTAAAAGCTCTAGAGATAAACAGATACTTTGTCAATCTCAGACAGATGGTTACCTTTATTTTTTTTCTCATCTTCAGTAACTTTATTGGTTCTGGCTATGTATTCTTCTTTTAATTCAAGCTGATATCTAGAAACAAAAAGAATTATGTATTCTCAAAGGATGTGTGTGCACACATGCATAGCCATTTGTGTTAATTCCATTCTTTCCCAAACTAAACTATAAACACAATTATTTATTGGCAAAATTAACTATCACAGAGCCACCAAAATGGTTGGAAAGGGTCCTGCCAATCATCTCATTCAACCACCTCCTCAAAAAGCCAGACTGTTAAAACCTGTACGGCAGGGCAGATGTGGCTCTTCCTAGCCAAGTCTTGAAAACCTCAAAGGACATATATTTACCATCTCCCTGGATGATCTGTACCAGTGCTGCACTATTCTCCCAGTAGATTTTTTCCTTATGTCCAAGCTAAATCTCCCAAGCCACAACTTCCAGCCCCTGCAATACAAACTCAGAGGTCACATTTGACAGTCCAAAAATAGACTATCCTGACAGACTTTACCAACTCCTTTTCAGTTTCTTCATGACTTTTCTGAACTGGGGAGTCCAAACCTAGGCATGGCATTCCCAGCACAGCCTTCCCCAGTACCTTTCAAGAGACAGTATGTTCCCTCAGTCTGATGGCCATGCTGCTTCTAATCTTACCCATCATGCTGTTTTGCCTTATTTGTCAGAGCTTGCTGCTGGCTCATAATCAACCTGGCATTCATTGTAACTTATCCACCTCCTCTTCAGAAATGCTGCTCCTCAGTCAATTCCTTTTCCCCATTTATACAACCTCATAGGGCTATTCTGCCCTGAGCACTGAGCTTTGCAGTTTTCCTTGTTAAAATTCCTAAAGATTTGCACTGGCACGATTCCCAACCTTGTCAAAATCTGCCTGAACTGAAACTCTGCCATTCATTGTGGAAATTATTCCTCTTAATTAAGGCTCATGTTCAAAGCTGAGGATGCCCTGTGCCCACATCCAGATGAAGGTGTTGGACAGTAAGGGCCCCAGAACTGGCCCCAGTCACCAGCCAGACACTGAGCACTGCTCAGGTACACCACTATTCATAGCCCAGTAGTTATCTAACAGTTGCATTGCACTGAACTGGAATTTACAGGAGCTAAGAAAGCTCAGCATTCTACATGACTGGGACATAATTATAAATAGCTTCAGATATAGTCAAATCCATCCTCCTGCATTTCTGCAAATGGTCCAGACTACTCAGATCCTTCTCCTAAATACGGCATTTAATGTTTACTGCAAAATTAAGAGATATATTTGCTAGCAAGCAGCACTACTTCTGTATAATAAACAGCACTTCTTTAATATTTTTCATCAATGATTTGGGACAAAAGGACATGGATCTTGTCTTTCTGAGCACCTGCAGCATGCCTTAAAATTTTTTGTATGTTGATAAAATAAGCCAAGCAGCAGCTTATCCTTAAAATGCTTTCCTTCTCCTCATGTACTGAAAGGACTTTGCAATCACTATTTGTAACTAGCTGTAAGGTGAGTCAAGCAGTTGCATTTCACTGTCCTCTAACAAAACCATCAAATGCTGAGGGATTATTTTTACCGAAACCTACTATCAACATCTTTGTTCTTTAATTTAAAGACCTAAAAACACAGATAATACTGCTCACTGGCTTGCAATAAAAAATAGTGATACATCAGTCACTTCCTTTAACTACCTCACCGAGGTTTGTGACATGCCAAGAGCACTTGGTATCAAGGAACCCTTCCAATGACCATGGTACTATAAGGAAGTACATTAGCAAAGTTAGGATATACCCACTGCAATACCCCAAAAGAAGTCACAGGTGACTGCCAATTTCTCAAGACCAAGTTCAAGTAGAAGGTAACCAATAAGAAGGAGATCTATATCACAGAATCCCTCTTCAAAAATGGGAAGGGGTGAAGGTAAGAGCCAGTCTGTCTGTACAATGGACTAGTATGTCTCTCACCCCTTTTCCCAGAAACTTGTATCATCTCTTTAATGCTGATTTCCCCTTCATGCCTCTTCTACATTTATAAAATGGTCAGTTCCTTTAACTGTGGTCAAAGGAAGTAACTAATACTGCTTCAGATCCTCTTGTCTAAATATACAAGCTAATGTCAGATCTCTTTTCCAGATATCGACACAGAATTTAAACAACAGCAATAATATAACCTATAACCAAAAGGGAATTATTGTCTATAGCAAACTTACTAGCAAATAGCTAAGCAGTAATGTAAAAGATTCAATCTGACTAAAACAAAAACATAAGTGCACATTTTCAAAGTCCTTGCTTTGCTATGCTTTTCAAAATAAATCCTACACCATTTATTATTCTGCTTTCATATAAAATATATGTCCTATTAGAGACAAAAAAAAATATTACTTTAAGAGTTCTGTCTTCAGCTTTTGGTCATACGTCCCCTCTATGTTCTTCACAGCAACCTCACGACGCCGAAGTGCATCTTCTATAGCTTTATTTTTCTCCTCCTGAACTTTCTGGGTGCTGAAATATCCAGAAATATACAGACAATGACCAGTTATAAAGTCAAAGTTTTAGTCTGAGAGTTTGTTTCTTTTTCACAATAACATTTATAGACATATAAGGGCAACATGCTTGTTTGGAATACTGTAGCAATTTGAAATCATCATCAGACTCTGTCACTGTAGTTCATTAAGAACATGGAGATGTGGCACAAACTAAATTGCCCCATTTAAAATTCAGTACCAATCAATTATGCAGCTATCCCGGGTTAACCCTGGCTCAGTTTCCCACACTAGAAACACTTCAGAGGGAAGAGTGCTGAGCATGCTATACTATCAGCGCCCTCTGCTGGGTTGATAAAAAACACCAAGTTCTTGTTAGCGGGACACTCATTTCGCTATGAAAAACAGATGACAAAGTAACAACATTAAGTAGTACTGAAAGTTTGGGCAAAAATGGATTAGTTACTTTTTTATTTAACTTAAAAATGGATCTTATTAAGGACAAATAATAAAAAAAAAATCAACCCCAAAACATAGGACTAATTAGCAAAATCTTCATGTGCACTCACGAGTGTTAGGGTTACATACTGTGTTGTCTGGGTGTTGGGTTTTTTTAACTTAAGCACTTAAAAGTAAACATCTGATTCTGTGACTGCAAAGCAATGCTGAACTGTTTTGGTTGGATGAGGTGGAATAGAAAACAAACAGAAACATCTTTTTGTATGGGGTATCCCTGCTAATAGCAGTATACAATACTGCTCAAAATGTAAAACAAAACTTCTGGGATATATAATCTATTTTAACATCACAAACCTGAAACATCTTGAGGCAAGTTTTGCAGAAGCATCATTTAGCATTGTACATATCCTTCAGCAACTTACATTTCAAATGCCTCCATCCTTTGCTTCAGTTCTGCCTCCCTGGTCCTTATGGCTTCAATATCTTTCAACAGACTTTGTCTCTGAGCGTACACTTCCTTTGCTTCTATCTGAATCACAAAATATTATCCTTAGTTTTACTTGACTGTAAAACTTCATTTACTGTTTAACACACTCAAAGGATCTTCTTCAGGAACTAACTGATCCTACTCCCATAAATACTATTTATATAGTCATTATATGAAATAACATCTGGAATAAATTTTAAGTATCTTTTTAAAATTCCCTTTCTATTTTCATTCAGAGCAAAAATGTTTTAGATGGAGTCACTTCTGCCTACCCATAAACACCCTTCTTTTAAGAAATAGCACTGATTAAAACTCAAGTGAAAGGAAATTTTTTTTTTAAATTGCAGAATAAATATATTCAAACACTTGACCTTTTTTTAATAAACAAGTTTTGTATGTTCTTCACAAAAACGTAGTTGAAGTAACAAACACCAAAACCCACTGGTAAAACATGACTTAAAACTGAAACTGAGTAAACCAAGAAACTCTTTCAGATTTTGCAGTTTCATTTACAGAACTCATAAAAAATTGTAAAAGGTATTCTCCAAGTGATGAACATATTAACACCAAAACCCACATATCTTCTTACTAATAAAAATAGCTTTTTTTTCCTTTAAGCATAAAAGACATTATTTCTCTCAAAAAAAAAGTCTAAGAAGAAAAATTACGGTTTAGCCATATGGATCCTTGTATCAACTTTGAAAGCCATGTGCAGTTGACAGCACTGACAGATTCAGCTGCTGCTCCTGGTACAAAAAGTAGAGCAGTTTCTCAAGCCACATTTCCTGGACATAAAGTCATCATAGTGAAGGGGTACATGACCTGACATCTTTAATGTTAATATACCTGAACTCTGTTAAAAGAATCCCCAGGTAAATGAAGCATAAAGTTCTCAGTGAGTGCAGAAGCTGACAAGAGAAATCAAATATTTATACACAATACTTGACAGATATGTTGATCTAGTAATTGGTAGAGGTTTTTTTTTTATTACTGAATTAATTTCAGGCCCACAGAAGAAGACTGATAGCATAACATACGTTGTTTTCTTGTCAGCTACAAAGTACATGACCATGAAATAAATTCATGGCATGGTGATAAAATGTTTAATATTATAGTAATTTATATAGAGATCTGCACAACTGCTTTGTTAACCAATACCACATGTCCTCAGGGAAAAAGCCAAGAAAAACAAAACCATAAAACCACCACACCAAAGCAAAAATACAGCTAGCATTTGGGGATGACTATTATCTGGATATGAAGGCCTACTGCAGATAGCAGGGAGGTGGCAAAGCAAACAGGCAACAGAAGAGCAAACTATTCTTTCAAAACCTTAGAAGTAACAGTCTGAGATTGGGATAAGCAGTTGAGAACTACACACAAATTACTGCGTGCTGCTGTAGAAACAGTTACTACCTTGGCAAAACACCAAGAGTTAACAGCCCAGAGGAGTAACTCATCAATACAAAAGTGTTCAAAAAAATGAAATGAGATGCTAGTTTACAGTAAAGATTGTGGTTATTCATAACATTCAATATATAAAAACAAACAGAAACAGCCTATCTGTACCATATAAGCTATTTATTCCATTTTGATTAAAGTCTTCCGAGCAGCTAAAAGAACTTAAGAGTGTAACTAAAAGCTATATTCAACTTTCTGTGAAAAAAAAAATCAGTGATCTGAATTCAGCAAAATTATTAAAACATATTTAGAAGTATTTATTACATTTAGATCCCAGCTTGCAGAACTGTTCCTTTTACAGCCAACTCTACTTAGGTGTTTATCCACACTCATTCTTGCAGTTGTTAAATGCATTCCCCTATTTATAAGAACGAATGTGAATTCTAAGTTTTCCCTAATAAGCCAAGTAAGATCTGAAGGTAAATCTCCCAAAGAAAAAAGAACAGTCTAATCAACTCACTGAATCATTTTGCAATAGACAGGAAAAGAATACTTGGAACTTTACCTCTTGTTGCTTTTGAAGCCTCTCAATAGCATTCTTTTCACGAGAAATCAAGGCTTCAGACTTGGCTTGATGGATCTTCTCCAACTCATGGCGCAGCTCAGAGATTTCTTTCTGGGTCTGCGCTTTCTCCTCCATTTTAATCTTTGCTATTTCAACTTCTTTAAAATGTTCAAGCTTTTACATAAAGGAGGAAAGGAGGGTTAAAATAGGGCCATCTTCAAATCAAAAAAAAGATAATTCCTCCTAAGACAATACAAAATTTCACCTTGAAATTCTTGTTAGGAAATGATAAATTGATTATAATTAATTACCATGATAGAAGTATGTTAGCAGTACATACTATCTGCACGTCTCACATAGTTTTCATGTGTTTATCTGGCATCCTAAAGTAGATCTTACACAAAACTATCAGCTTTAGACAAGAGCAGAACAGGAGCCTATGAAAAACAATTGCACTGCAGGAGTAATACTCTGCTTGGAATTAAGGAATGGCCACAGTCTTTTACTCCTCCTCTGACATTTGTCCCTTTCCCAAAGAACCACTTTTGACTAGTAATTCAAGAATTGGCAGAAACAGACCCACATCCTGAATTGCTACAAAACCACAGAAATTCACCTAGACATAAAAAGAAGTGCCAGAAATGTAAAAAAATGCAGAACACATAATTTCATCTAAAGAGGGTTACAGAAAGAGAAATCCTGATTCACTGACTTCTAAGCACAACTAGAAAAAAGTAAATGCACACAAACAGGAAAGCACAAATCTTGCAACTGCACAGAAGAATCATGGGGAATATGACCCCATACAGTGTGTGAAGGACAGTATATGTGAGAGCAAATGGGATTATAAAGAATTTCAATAAAAATTTGGAAGAAAATGAAAAGCAAGCATACAAGACAAAAAATGTGAAGAAAAACTGAGCAAAAGAATCAAAAGAGAATGATAGAAAATTGTGAGAAAAGATTAAAGAATGGAAAAAGCACAGTAGGAATGTCTGATCAAGGAATTCAAGTCTGTGGACATAAATTTTGTGAAAAATTAAAGAAACAGTGAGACAGTACAGCATCACTTGTATATATACAAATTTGATTAGAAATATCTTACAGTAATTCACACCACGTTGCTAAGGAATTCATGTAAAGCTAATTGAATTTAGAAGAGATTTACATCTGGTTAAGATTCCCATCTCCTTTGTTACAACTGGTTTGCTTAAACTGATACAAATTTAACAACACACAAATTAACATGCTTTACATACTAAAAAAGATAATTGGGGAATAAAGACTAAATGAAGAATGAAGGTAAAAGAGAGATTTAACTCTCCATCTTTCTACTTGTCTAAATAAATGATGACTACACTGAGTGCCTTTAAAAGTGTGTGGAAGAATTCTGATTATTAGATTATCATTTTTATATCCCAATGAACGATTAATCTTGACAGAAATTAAAGAAAAATATATTGAAATGAAATATAGTTGATTTATTTTTTCTGTCCAAATAAACTGATGATCTTGACAGAAATTTATGGAAAAGAAAAAAGATGTATTTGACTGAAATGCCATCTATTCCCTTTACTCCATTTTTCAGACAGAAGGATTATCAAAGGATTAAGTGACAAAATTTTAATCTTATTTCCAAAATGATGGAAAATTCTCTAGAAGAGTTGTCTTCAATTATAGGAAGAAAAAAAATCAGAAATTATTCATAATACTGTCTGTTATGACTTCAGAGTTTCTATGCAATGCTTTGAAATAGAATGCAAATTCTCATCAGTATTAAAAATCAATTATTTGTCAAGCTACACAACAGCAATTCCCACTTCTCAGTTGCTATGCACCATATTGAAATTCAAGCAGCAAAATCTTAACTGGGAAGGAAAATTAAAATTGTGGTATAGAGGAAACATTTATCCATAAAACAAAATAATCAAATGGTAGATAAAATTTACCAAATTTTAGACAACCACAGTAAGTAAGCGTTGTGTTACAAATTAATGTTAGAATAAAAATCTTAACATTCTGTGTACATTTAACAAAAAAGGGGGATGACAAATATACACATTTTATCATCAAATTAACAACAGATATTGGATTAATTTAGCCTTTTGTGTTTGCTCTAAGTAAGCATTAGATCTTTTTTTCAATTTACCCTAAGTATTAAAAGTTTGCAATGTGTAAAGTCAAAATTTACAAATGTCTCCCTCAAATTCATAAACCAGAGTTATACCTTTTGATGCATTTCTTCTTGAAGCTGCTTCTCTATCTCTTTTCTATATTCATTAAGTTTTACTTCTAAAGATTCGTATTTCTGATGCTGAGGATAGGAGTCTGCAAACTGTTCATCAATCAGCTGAAGCTTCTCAGCTACAAAAAAGCAACACATTCATCATAATTTAAAAGGACTCACTGCAGTTACCTCACCAAAGACTGCAGGAACCTCTCTCTGCAGGACATCCCTCAGCTTATCCAAGCAGCACTGTCCTAGAAAGACTTGTGAGGCATATAAGCAGAGGCAGTACAGAAATGCCATTTACCTGCTTTATATATTCATATAAACATAACATATACCTAGGAGGAGGCACTTGGCTCTTTAGGCACTATTTGTGGTATAACATAGTCTTTCACCCTCTTTACCACAGGTGGACAAGAATTTCCTTTTGTATGCAACTTTTACCTTTTTTTGTATTCATATATTAATAACAGCATGCGTATTATACATTCAAGAACTCCCAATGTATGCCTAACTTGCCCACAGAAAGAGGGCACACATTTACAATTCTGTTCTGCAGGACATATTTCAGCACATAACATTTACAGTCCATTTGTCATAGGTCTTAGCTAAATGCCTAAGAAAACAAGAGTGATTAAAAAAAATAATATCCTATCCTGATTTTGCCTTATTTTAAAAAAATTTAGAAATTCCATGTTCTAGTGACAGACATGAACTTTACTCATTACCACTTCAGGTTGCATTTGATTAAGTAACAAAGTAACACCATTCATACAATATATATAAAACCATACCATATACCAATATGAAAATATCTGGGGAGACTTGCTTGCACAGGCTGCACTTACCAAGAGACTCTCTGTAAGAAGGCACTGAAGTGGTCTGAGTTTCTGTGCTGTGAGTTTCCCTGTTTAGATGATGTTCTGTAAGTTCGATTAAAATTTGCATAAGGAAACCTAGCAAGATCCAATAGATTAGTCAGTTCTGATTTCACACCAAAATGGAATTTGAGCCTGTATTTAACAAAGCAATTTTCAATGTACAAGAAAACCTATTTGATTTACAGAAAGAACAAGTATTTCAGTAAAAATCAATACTAGTAAACAAGTATGGTTTTATTACAAGCATAATCCAGTCCATCTCAGTCAGCAAAAGCTGTCCTTTCACAACTTTTCCTTCCATCCATGTCTCTTTACTCCCAAGGTGAGTTAAGAGTGAAGATTATTAGTACTAAATTATGAGGCCTTTAGGCAACAGGGATTTTTGAAGATCAAGCTTCTTTAGATTATACAGTATAGCTAGGTTTCATCATGCAGATATAAGAATTATTTCTTATAGAACACAATGGAAAGTCAATTAAATCTGCAACTAGCTTTTGAAGTACATTCTGCAAGCTAATACAGTGTTATAAAGGCATCCCAAAACCTGAGTTTTCCAAAGTTAGTATGAAAAGCCTCCAAAGAGCATTATATTTAATACCTGATTACAGATTTTCTCATATTTCTAATGTACAAGTCATTTATTTAGTAAGTGAATGTCAACAGTTAATCCACACTACAAATATGAGTTGGATAATCCTGAAATATAACATTCATCATCCTGGTGTACTGCAAGTTTCAAAATCCAACTAAATCCATATTACTCCATACCAACACACACTCAAGAAATCTGATTTTTTATTGCTCACATCTTAATAAAAATGAAGCTAACATAATTATCCTTGTCTGCATCACATGCAAACATTTTGTACCTTTATTTTCCTTCCGAGTTCCTGAAGTCTGTAAGAAAGAAAAGAAGTTTTAGCCAGTCTGTTTTCATCCCCACTGTAATTTAAGCTTATTTTCAAAATCAAAGTAACTTTACCAGTGATTTGTAAAGACTGGATTTTGGACTGATCCTCATTAATTGAAGAAGATCTTGCACAGTCCACAGCTTTGGGGAAAAGAAAGATCAGTTAACTAATTTAAAATAATTTCAAGTACACAAATGGCACTATTTCACACTTGTAAATGTTTTCCGTTTGTGCAAGTTCTATTTACTCCCTGTAAAATCATTTTTAGAGGCCTGCTGTTCTATATTTACTTATCTTCCCTACTTCAGACATACAGCAGCCAGCATGTAGCTTCATCATCAACTGAACTGTAAAAAGAGAGTTTTGTTCTCTCCCCACCCTCAATACATGCTTGCTACTTTCCTTGTCTGTTTTCTTGATTTATCATCCAAATCAGATGAGCTCAGTAACCCAAATGATGATTAACTACTCACCAGGTAAAAAAATTAATTTTCAGTTAGAAACAACTTCCCCCCATCACACATTTACAGAGAAGGGAAGACAAGGACTGCCCTTTTCAGGCACACTTGGTAGTTAGAACAGCTTGAACTGGCCAGGAACCACATATTCAGGGAATTGAATGGCCAAACAATCTTTCATCAGATTCAGTTCCCAAATGCTCTGCCACACAGTCAGATTGTGGCTGCACCTTTCCAGAACAGCATCATTAGCGTTTTGCCAGTTTTAAGTATTCATGAAAATGATCCTGAATGATGGAATGTTTTGTGGAGATGATCAGAAGCTGCACTTAATGTTTGTATTTTCTATCACAAAAAATTATTTTTTTCAATTGTTAGAATATGACAATCCCCAGAGATCAAAGCTCCTAAACATCATGGAATAGGCAAAATACTGAACTTACCTTCTTCTTCTCTAATCCACTTTCTGGAAAGAAAACAGAAAGTGAATACTCGTAGCCACATCTCTCTAGATGATCTGCCACCAAACTGTTGGAAGCAGTGATCAAAAGTGAACTGTCTTCACTTGGAACCATCTGTGGCTGAAGTTCTCCATTCAAAATTGGGTGCATTAGTTCATGGATTAACTGGTTTCGGAGCTGTGTCTGATATAGAAAAAAATATTGTATTATCAGTTTACATGTGATTCAGTGAGAGTTTTGATTTTTCAAAATCCACAGGGAGCCTTATTTTACTTGTACAACCTCCAAACAGAACCGGGCAAACTAATTTTGGCAAAATCTAGAAGTGCATTATGAACACCCTGCCTTTCTTCAAAACCCTCTAGTGGTGGATACAGTAAACTCTGACCTACCCTCAAAATGTATCAAACATAGGGCTAAAATGAAGTTCCCAGTCTAGAGCTTACATAAACACCACTCTTGTACCCCCAGCTCTGTTTTCAGATCACTGCCTTGCTGTTTTCCTTCCCTTTGGCTTAAATAAAGCCTTCCTGATGTGGCCTCCATTTCAGGTGTTCTTGGAACACTCACTGGTCCTCTTTTGAGTCTCATATCAAGAAGCCGCTCATGCCATCACAAAAGTAGAGGACAAAATAAACAAAAAAAATCAGTGTCTTTAATATCAAATCTTTTGTAGGGATGCAAAAGAGTACTAACCAAAGAGACTTACAGGCACTAATAGTAATTAATTGCCTTTTTTTCATTATATCTTTGCGTTCTGTGAGTTACAATAGAGAAAAAAGTATCTAAAATCAGATCTCCCTTCTGTAAAAGGAAGAAATCATTATTTTCATTATACAGTTATACAAATTGTTTATGATGGAAGATCATGACACAAATAGTGTTTTAAGCTTTCAGAAGCAACAACACAACATTGATAGAGGTGAATAAAAAGGTGGTGTGTTACCAAAAATGTGACAAAATAGTTACCAAAACTTAACAAAGACAGATCATCAGACTAGTCTGATATTTTAGCGTGGTTTTCAAGAGAAATTAGGCTGAAAACAAAATTACAGAACTACAGAATATTTTGAGTTGGAACAATCATTGAGTCCAACTCTCAAACACAACTGAAAAAAATTGTTTTCCTTATTAATTTCTGAGCTTGTCCAGTTTCAACCAACTTTTAACAAAGGTGATGTTGTCTCAAAAATAACCAAGAACAGTGACCTGTTATACATCTTGTGGAAGAGTGCAGGTGGAAAGCGCAGGGCTAAATCCCCATCCCTAACACAAAAAAGGAATGCAGAACTAACTTTCTAGACAAGGAAAACAAAGCAAGAAAATGGACTTAACAGAAAGTAATCTGATAGAATATTACTTAAATCAAGTGAGAAATGGTTCGAGCATTGCAAGCTTGGTATGGAAATCAGTAACACAGAAACAAATTGTCCTGAAGGGGAAATTCCTGGCTACAGGATTATCAATGATATTTTTGAAATATTGATCTTGAGTTTTTTCCTAAGACATTGTCCTGAACAAGCGGACAGGAATAAAACAGCTCAAATAGCTTTAAACCAGGATTGTAGTGTTTTAGGAGTATTATTCAAATAACATGCTTACTCATCATAGGTAATAAACACACTCTGTAACCTAAGAGATCCTTTCCAATTTTATATTCGAATTTATTGTTCTCTCCCCTGCTTGACTTCTTTTTTCAAGCACGGGTATTTTCAAAGACCTAATACAGGCTTTTAACCTTCTTGAAAAACACTCCAAGGCCAAGGCATACTGAAAACCCATTTTATTTAGGGAGAACCCCCCCATATGAGGGGAGGGGAACCCAGACACAACACACCCCACACACATCCCCCGGATACTAATTAGGTCGTGGCAAAAAATAATACTTTGTGGAAAGAGTGAGATACTTGTACTCGGCATGGCTTTCAGGGCTCCTAATGGAGGAGCAATACAGCGGATCCTAGGTAGCACCTGCTGAAAACAAAGCACACCTTAAGTGTGTCCAGTACGCCTCGGCTCTTAAAGGTCTGATACAGCCTTTTCCGGAGTTCCTCCTGGGACAATGTCTCCCTTTCAACCGAAGCCATCCTGACCTACAACACCGAAACAAAAAGGGGCATTACTGACTCGCAGCTCGACCCACAGCCAGCGCGACGCCGAGCGCTCTGGCCGCCCCCGCCTCCCCTCAGCCCGCTCGGGCTTTGCCGGGGCAGCCTCCCGCTACCCACGGGAGAGCGCCGGGGCCGGGAGCAGGGCCTGGCACTGGGGTCGGGCACGGCGGGACAGGACAGGGCAAGGCAGGGCAGGGCACGGCCAGGGCAAGGCCGCTCTGGGCTGCGGGTGCGGCTGCGGCGGCCGCTGAGGCGTCACGGCGGCGCCGGATGGGGCGGGCCTAGC